>CM033476.1:1201459-1247693 GCA_019447015.1 Hymenochirus boettgeri
CAAATACAGCTGTGAGACACTCCTGTAGTTGCTCGTTTCACCAGATTTAGAGAACCGCTGAAGGCTGTGCCAGAAGCCACTTCAGAGGACAAGCAGCAGCAGAGACCCGATGACTCCTCAACCGACAGCGCTACTCTTCACTGCAGGCACGAATTCTGCACAGTGGGGCCGTTTTGTTGGGGTAAATTGTAGTTTTTGGGGTGTACATGCCCTTTAAAAAAAACGATTTTTTTCCCGTGGACATTTCACTCTATGCACCCAGCTCTCTTTCATTTGACACTTTTTAAATAATTTCCCCACTTCAATGTCTGTACAATAGTAGCTTATGTCAAATGTACAGCGCTGTGTAACCCGTGGCGCTATCTAATAAATATCCATACATACTGTTAAACAATAAAAATCCCTGTATTGTTTAATGTACAGCGCTGTGTCCCCAGTGGCGCTATATAATACATATCATACAATACTGTATATTGTATTGTTATAATGTACAGCGCTGTGTACCCAGTGGCGCTTTATAAATATTAATACTACATACTGTAATAATCTGTATTGTTTAATGTACAGCGCTTGTCCCCAAGTGGCGCTATATAAAATAAACATATACAGACATCTGTAAATCCTGTATTGTTTATAATGTACAGCGCTGTGTATCCAAATGGCGCTATATAAATAACATATAATACATACTGTATAATCTGTATTGTTATAATGTACCGGACTCTGGTGTCCCCAAGTGGCGCTATATAATAAACATATACATACATACTGTATAACTGTATTGTTATAATGTACAGCGCTTGTCCCCAAGTGGTATATAAATAAACATATACAACATACTGTATAATCTGTATTGTTATAATGTACAGCGCTGTGTCCCCAAGGGGCGCTATATAAATAAACTATACATACATACTGTATATCTGTATTGTTATAATGTACAGCGCTGTTACCAAGTGGCGCTATATAAATAAACATATACATACTACTGTATAATCTGTATTGTTATAATGTACAGCGCTGTGTACCCAAGTGGCGCTATATAATAACATATACATCATCTGTATAATCTGTATTGTTATATGTACAGCGCTGGTCCAGTGTCTTATATAAATAAACATATACATACTACTGTATAATCTGTATTGTTATAATGTACAGCGCTGTGTCCCCAATGGCGCTATATAAACATATACATACATACTGTATAATCTGTATTGTTAATGTACAGCGCTGTGTCCCCAAGTGGGCTCTATATAAATAACATCTCCATACATACTGTATAATCTGTATTGTTATAATGTACGAGCTGTGTACCCAAGTGGCGCTATATAATAAACATACATACATACTGTATAATCTGTATTGTTATAATGTACAGCGCGGTGTCCCCAAGTGGGCGCTATATAATAACATATACATACATACTGTATAATCTGTATTGTTATAATGTACAGGCTGTGTACCCAAGTGGCGCTATTAATAAACATACTACATACTGTAAATCTGTATTGTTTAATGTACAGCGCTGTGTCCCCAAGTGGCGCTATTAAATAATAAAACTAATCATACATACTGTATAATCTGTATTGTTATAATGTCCAGCGCTGTGTACCCAAGTGGCGCTATATAAATAAACATATCATACATACTGTTATATCTGTATTGTTATAATGTACAGCGCTGTGTCCCCAGTGGCGCTATATAAATAAACATACCATACATACTGTATAATCTGTATTGTTATAATGTACAGCGCTGTGTACCCAAGTGGCGCTTATAAATAAACATATACATACTACTGTATAATCTGTATTGTTAAATGTACACGCTGTGTACCAAGTGGCGCTATATAAATAAACATACATATCATACATACGTATAATCTGTATTGTATAAGTACAGCGCTGTTCCCAAGTGGCGCTTATATAATAATATAATACATACATACTGTATAATCTGTATTGTTTATAATGTCAAGCGCTGTGTCCCCAAGTGGCACTATATAAATAAACATATACATAATATACATACTGTATAATCTGTATTGTTATAATGTACAGCGCTGTGTCCCCAAGTGGCGCTATATAAATAAACATATACATACATACTGTATAATCTGTATTGTTATAATGTACAGCGCTGTGTACCCAAGTGGCGCTTTATAAATAATATAATACATACATACTGTATAATCTGTATTGTTATAATGTACAGCGCTGTGTCCCCAAGTGGTGCTATATAAATAAACATATACATACATACTGTATAATCTGTATTGTTATAATGTACAGCGCTGCGTACCCAAGTGGCGCTTTATAAATAATATAATACATACATACAAATCCCCATATACATAGTTTGATGTAAAAAGCAGTGGGGTTGCTCCCTCTAGTGGTACTAAACAACTGTGCAGTCTGTGAGCGGTCCTGTGTACAGGAGGATCTTCCATCTGATTGGCTGAGGCTTGGCAGTCTGTACATACCCCCCTGCCATACCACAGCCTTACTGAGCAGACTTGCTGGATCCACTGTTATAGAAGGTGCTGGCTGCTTCTTACTCCCTGTACAATCTATTCCTTGAGCAACATGACAGTGAAACATTTAGATCAGGGCCAACATTACAGACCAAGGATGGCTTTCCTGAAAAAGGTAACCCCTTCCTGATTGGGTATTCCCTGTGTGTCTGTCATTGCTATATTGCTGTACATCTAATGTATGGGCAGTGTATCGGGGGTATCTGTTCTTTGTGTGAATAACCTGTGTAATAAATGCTTTTAATGCTCTGATATCTGTAGCTAATCCTGGATGTTTCCTTTCCAGGGATATAAATAATCTGTTTATTGGATATTTTTACACAGATTCTCTTTTCTATTTCTCTCTTTTAACCTCTGATACATTTTGATACAATGTTTCATCTCAGTGGTCTGATGTTGTCTTTCTTGGAGGAAGGTTACTGTTCCCTTTATTTAAATGCAAGGAACCCCCTTAAAGGTTTATGGGAATATGAATATTTAAGAGATGTGGAAGTAGTCAGACCCTGGTTATTAAATGCCTTGTAGGGCCTTGGGTCTGTTCATCCTATAAATATATTTTTTATTGTGTGTCTGTGCCCAGAGGCACGGGGCATAACTACCAGGGGGGCAACCGCAGGGGGGGGGCATCTTATTTTTCCTATGATATAGCCCCCCCTGGAACACCACTGTGAATGAAGCACAGATAGGGGCCCCAATCATAGTTTTGCTGGGGGGCCCAGTGATTCCTAGTAATGCCACTGGATACATATATCCCACTGGGAGGTTCAACAGGTCTTGTTGCATTAGATTTAGCCTTCTCAATGAAGCTGTGAGCACTAATGTGTATTACGCCATACATCAGTATGCATCTTATTATTAGGTCTGAGGCTGTGGTTACAGACAGGGTAATAAACAGTCTATTTAACCCTGCAAATGCCTGGCTGTATGTAATACACACTGAGTGCAACATATGAGCAACATGAAAAAAGTATCTGTTTTTGGTTATGGCCACTCGGGGGCACCGTTCTGAGTGACGGCTAAAGGCCAAGGGGTCGGTGTCAATCATAGTATAGGTAGGAAAGACAAGCAGGTGCCCATGGGGAGAGGTAGGGGTTTGGCAATACGACTGTAGGTGCATTTCACTGGTAATGATTCCATGAACCTCCATCCTGGTATTTATCCCCATAGGGACTATTCCACATGACAGCAGAAGATCCACTAATCCCTCTGACCTTTCTGGTGTGTTTCGAGCCTCCCATGTCCCTGTCTAATCCTGTTGAGGAGAATTATCTGAATGTCCTGTGACAGGTACAGCTGAACTCACGGCCTGATCCACGGCACTGGTACAGAATGGAGAGGTCACCGCTAAGGGAGGCAGAAAGGAGTCAAATCCATTTATCCAAAACACGACAACATGACACCTTGGGACTACAGTTCATTTGTATCTACCCGTTTATCCATCCAACGAAAAGTCATTCAAACCCAAAGCAGTGGGATTAGAGGTACATTAGACCCATGAAGACAGTTTATACTGCCAAGGCTTTTATCCACCTTATGTACTTCTAATCCTACTACTTTAGATTTGCTTTAGTTCATTTCTTGACCCACTGTCAAACTGCTGGTGGTACTTGGGTTAGTGTGATGGACATTTTAGCCGCACCCTGTTAAAGTACAATTTGAATATATTTTCACTGGCCTTAGTCTGCATGCGTGTATTTCCTGTATCTGTACTCAAAGGGATAACTGATATGTTACAAAGATCAGTCCATGCAAAATACTGATACTAGGACAATAAGTAGGACAAGTTCCCATTCGTGCTATTGTGTGGCCCTCCTGTCCCCAACACTAGCAGCAAACAGAGAGAACCAAGGCACAGTGTGATGTTAATTGTCATATCAATAACAGCAACAGGTGCCAGGATTGCATGCCAACAAATGGGCGATTCTGGGCACCTGTAGCCCCCTCCGGTTCCATGATGGTATCAGTAGTGGCATTTTACATATTTACTGTATGTGCTGGAATTGTTTGTCCTGTATCTGCCCCTCGTTGCTGATTGCATTCTCTCGGTAAAGGTGGCCATACACATCGCAATGTGCCGACAGATCACATTGGTATCCGGTCACATTGGTATCTGATCCTGGTGACAATTCTAATCTCTTTTCTCAGATTCACCTGCTCACTGGTGTGTAGCTACTAGGGGTGCAGGGGATGCGACCGCACCAGGGCCCTTGGCCAAGAAGGGGCCCCATTTTGTGCTAAGGTTCCAAAAACACCAGTCTGTGTGCCAGCTGTTTTATCAGTGGTCTGTATACAAAGCATTTTTACCATTGTCTGTGTGCCAAGCATTTAACCAGTCTGTGTGCCAAGCATTTAACCAGTGGTTATATACAAAGCATTTTACCAATGATTATTTGGTTTGCAGTGCCGATTTGTGTTTGCGGCGTTGTTGTGGGGGCCCATGTCCATAAGTCTGTAGCCACCGCCTGCTCACATGTTATGTAGAAATGTTTTGCAGGTGGGAATAAACCTTATAGATTGTTCTGCTAGGGGACGACATCTCAACAGAAATCAACGCATTCACGGGAAACCGAATTGGAAGGGCACAACACGGTATATTAGGCAAATACACAGAAAATATTAACTAGAGAATAGTTTGACATCTATTGGCAGGAGATCAAGAAATAACTAGACTTGGACTATGGCTTTTGAGGAAGTGGAAGTCTCCGTGAAACACGCCAGACCATGTGCGTATTGCTGTGATTATCACTAATAAACAATCTGATATGACAGTCGTATCCTCATCTTTAGGTTCGATGGCAGGAGATGGCATGGCAGCTCCACCAGTCAATTTTATAAATTCGATTGGTTGGTATAACCAATTCTTTCCATTGAATCACTTTCAAATCAATTTCCTTTACATGTGCTCGATTAACCAATTGCAGAGTTGGTCTGGATTGGTCGGGTTGAGTGGATTTGAGACCTTCCAATTGATTCCCGTTTGATCGTGTAAACAAGTGTAAATAATTCAGATCCCGTGTGCAGCACAGAGAGTCTATAGGAAAGTGATGGAACACAAGTCTCCCCGTGTAATGGGACATCACATCTCCTGTGTGCAATTTGTATATTTCTCCAAGAGACGGGATTGATCAGAGAACGACACTAGCGACAGGGAGAAGGTTGTGTTTTCAGCTGAACCAGAGATCTTCCCTTTATATTAACACAACCTGACATTTAGTTCAAAGGGACATACAGCCCCCTCACTCTCCTACTCTACTTATCTTGGTCTGAAAGAAAGAACAGAGGCTTTTCCTATAGCGATTTCCTCCATTGATGGCATTTTATGAGTCATGTGTTTATGGGTCAGTCCCTCCTAGACCCAAAGTGTACTAATGGCAGTGACGTGTTTATGGGTCAGTCCCTCCTAGACCCAAAGTGTACTAATGGCAGTGACGTGTATATGGGTCAGTCCCTCCTAGACCCAAGTGTACTAATGGCAGTGACGTGTATATGGGTCAGCCCTCCTAGACCCAAGTTACTAATGCAGTACGTTTATAGGGTCAGTCCCTCCTAGACCCAAGTGTACTAATGGCAGTGACGTGTATTGGGTCAGTCCCTCCTAGACCCAAGTGTACTAATGGCAGTGACTGTATATGGGTCAGTCCCTCCTAGACCCAAGTTACTAATGGCAGTACGTGTATATGGTCTCAGTCCCTCCTAGACCCACAGTGTACTAATGGCAGTGACGTGTTTGATGGGTCAGTCCCTCCTCCCCAAAGTGTACTAATGGCATGACGTGTATATGGTCAGGTCCCTCCTAACCCAAAGTGTACTATGGCAGGTGACTGTTATTGGGTCAGTCCCTCCTAGACCCAAGTTACTAATGCAGTAACGTGTATATGGTGTCAGTCCCCCTCCTAGACCCAAAGTGTACTAATGGCAGTGACTGTTTATGGTCGATCCCTCCTAGACCCAAAGTGACTAATGGCAGTGAGTGTATTGGTCAGTCCCTCCTAGACCCAAAGTGTACTAATGGCAGTGACGTGTTTGGGTCAGTCCCCCTCCTAGACCCAAGTGTACTAATGGCAGTGACGTGTATATGGGTCAGTCCCCCTAGACCCAAATTGTACTAATGGCAGTACGTGTTTATGGGTCAGTCCCTCCTAGACCCAATGTACTAATGGCAGTGACGTGTATATGGGTCAGTCCCTTCCTAGACCAAAGTGTACTAGGCAGTGACGTGTTTATGGGTCGTCCCTCCTAGACCCAAAGTGTACTAATGGCAGTGACGTGTATATGGGTCAGTCTCCTAGACCCAAAGTGTACTAATGGCAGTGACGTGTTTGGGTCAGTCCCTCCTAGACCCAAAGTGTACTAATGGCAGTGACATGTATATGGGTCAGTCTCTCCTAGACCCAAAGTGTACTAATGGCAGTGACGTGTTTATGGGTCAGTCCCTCCTAGACCCAAAGTGTACTAATGCAGTGAACGTGTATATGGGTCAGTCCTCCTAGACCCAAAGTGTACTAATGGCAGTGACGTGTTTGGGTCAGTCCCTCCTAGACCCCAAAGTTACTAATGGCAGTGACGTGTATATGGGTCAGTCTCCTAGACCCAAAGTGTACTAATGGCAGTGACGTGTTATGGGTCAGTCCCTCCTAACCCAAAGTGTACTAATGGCAGTGACGTGTATTATGGTCAGTCCCTCCTAGACCCAAATTGTACTAATGGTCAGTGACGTGTTTATGGTCAGCCCCCTAGCCCAAGTGTACTAATATGGCAGTGACTGTATATGGGTCGTCCCTCCTAGACCCAAAGTGTACTAATGGCAGTACGTGTTTTGGGTCAGTCCCTCCTAGACCCAAATGTTTACTATGGCAGTGACGTGATATGGGTCGATCCCTCCTAGACCCAAAGTGTACTAATGGCAGTGACGTGTTTTATGGGTCAGTCCCACTGACCCAGTGTACTAATGCAGTGATGTTTTATGTGCAGAGTCCCCCTAGCCCAAAGTGTACTAATGGCAGTGACGTGTTATGGGTCAGTCCCTCCTAGACCCAGTGTACTAATGGCAGTGACGGTTTATGGGTCAGTCCCACCTAGCCCAAAGTGTACTATGGCAGTGACGTGTATATGGGTCAGTCCCTCCTAGACCCGTGTACTAATGGCAGTGATGTATTATGGGTCAGTCCCTCCTAGACCCAGTGTACTATGGCAGTGACGTTTGTATATGGGTCAGTCCCCCTAGCCCAAAGTGTACTAATGGCAGTGAGTGTATATGGGTCAGTCCCCCTAGACCAAAGTGTACTAATGGCAGTGACGTGTTTATGGTCAGTCCCTCCTAGACCCAGTGTACTAATGGCGTGACGGTTGGTGTTTATGGGTCAGTCCCTCCTAGACCCAAAGGGTACTAATGGCAGTACGTGTATATGGGTCACGTCCTCCTAGACCCAAATGTACTAAGGCAGTGACGTGTTTATGGGTCGTCCCTCCTAGCCCAAAGTGTACTAATGGCACGTGACGTGTTTATGGGTCAGGTCCCACATGACCCAAAGTGTACTAATGGCAGTGACGTGTATATGGGTCAGTCCCTCCTAGACCCAAAGTGTACTAATGGCAGTGACGTGTATATGGGTCAGTCCCTCCTAGACCCAAAGTGTACTAATGGCAGTGACGTGTATATGGGTCAGTCTGATTTACTATTAGTGGAATGTTTACAGATGATATTAGATGCCAGCACTGTGCTTGCTGTGGTTAGTGTTAGGACATTGTGCAGAACCTGGTACCATGTGCCATCAGCCCCTTATAAGGAAGTGTTAACACAATCCTGATTAACGGTAATTGCAGTAATAACAGATCACTGGGACATGAACCTGAGCAGAATTTATCTGTTAATTCCATGGACCCTGCAGTGATGGGCGCTGGGCGTTCATTAGTCAGCTTCCCTGGTTTATGAATTATTGACAATCTGAGCTGCTATTTGGTTGTTAGGGAGAAGTGATCGTAGCAACCAGAAGGTTGGAAATGGAGAAATGTCTGAATAATGACAATCAGTCCTTTTGGTTTGTTTACTGGAGTCATTGGGGGATAGAAATGAAAATAATAAATGTAATGCACAGAGACGCCTGGGACACAGACCGTTATATTATTATATTATTATTCCAATGTGACGTTATCCAGTTATTGTCACAGACGTGAGTTACGGGTTTTCATATACGTTGTGGAGCAGCCGGAGATTTTATTGGTCTCCATGGTAGCGGGATGGTGCGTGGCTGCAAGGGTTGCTGGGAGTTTGTAAAAGGGATAGGCTTCCAAAGTCACATGGTAATGGATCGTGCTTCAGGGGCTAATGTAATAAGACTTGCAAAAGTTTGCCTGTGATTTCAATTTGCAGCAACCAATCAGATGCAAGCTTTTTGCTGGGTTAATGCAGTGAGATGACATCAGATTGGTTGATTATGTTTTAAGGACAGCTATACTGTAAAAATTTACTTTCTAGAAATGAAAAGTACCTGGGGCAGGGAGGTCGGATTGATTGTTCCTACCTCCCAATATTGTTTTGTTGAGGAGCTACAGCACGAAGAGTTTTCATTTGCCAGGTTATGGCCCTGGGCCTTCCTGTATTAAAGATAGGGCTGAAGCATTCAGGAAGCCTGGCAGAAGCAGTTTTCTTTCTGCTGCCGCTTCTCATAGAAACAATATTGGGAGGTAGAAAGTACCAATCCTACCTCCCAACCCAGGTACTTTTCATTTTAACTGTTTTTGAAAAAAAAGTGTATACGCACTATAGATCCCTTTAATAGCATGGGCAAAGATTTGTACCTTGTATTGCATCAGCCTTACTACCAGTGTACAGACCAAGGCACGGCTTCCACAACGGTTCTGACATTTGCCCCCCTTGTTCTGGAGTGGGGCCCTGTGATTTTTTACTGCAGTACATTGGATTGTCAGCTCCATTTTGATTTGAAAGCAGTAACATTGAGTTCATGTAAAGTTCTCCCTATGGCGCTGGACATTGGACTATTAGACACCAGGAGGCGAGATTTCCTCGTCTTTCTATCTCTCCAGATTTATTCAATTTCGTCTTTTATTTTTGACGCCTTTTTTGCAACTTTCATTTCTGCAGAAAAATACTTTTTTTACCTTTTTACCTTATTTTTTTTACCTTTTCCCCTTTAGAAAACAATGACTGTGAGCGAAATGCGTAGGGGGTGGGAAGGGGGGCTCTGCGCCGGCTCCTTTAACCCTCAGCATGCAGGTGGTGCTGGGAAATACAGGGAGAGGCTGAATGGCCATAGGTGATTGAGTACAAGAGAAGCCACCTCCCTATTTCCAGCATTGCCACAGACTGGCAAACTAACTTGTTAATGAGTTTAAATAAAGTTTCTTGGGCAGTGCCAGGCTGCAGCCATTGATGGATTCTTCCAATAAATTGAGTGAACTCCATGATGCCACCTGGTGGATTCGTATGTCAGTGCACTTGTGGCCTTTGGTAGAATTCGCTTTGTTAAAGTGACAGTACAACTTATGAGCTGTGTCCGTTTATTTTCAACAATGTGGCGGTATTACTTTCTTTTAATCCAATAGATTGTGAATGTAAGACAGAAATAGTGAATGTAACATTCCCTCTAGTTACTTTATCCCCTGTGTGCAGATATGTCCCATCTGTGCCACGTTACCTTTATTCACCCAGACGTCTGTGCCGGCCTGCCGCATTGTGTGTGAGTGTGCAGCTTAGGGGGAACAGCGACGCAGTTTGGGTGGTAGCAGGGGTTGGGAGTTGCCCTATGGATTTTCATCTCATTCTTCATATCCTCTCATCTATATTTTACCATCCAGCGTTTTAGCAGAACCTTGTCCTGTCTCAGGAGGTTGGTTCTACTACATTTCACATTCACCGGTTGGTTTTATCGCAAAATAAAACTCCAGGAAATTTTAAAATATTCCCGAAGCTTTTAATGAATTTGTTCAAGTAAGAAAAGTGGGACAAGCTCAGGGCCCTTTAATGTTTAATTTCCTGGATAGTGACGGTATTCACACACACACACACACACACACACACGCGTGCCAGGAACAATTTTTTGGATGTGCCAATTGAGTTTTCTGTAGTATTGTGCTGTCAGGTGCAACTGACCTAGATTGTAGGATCCCATAGAATCAGTAGGGCAGCACCCACTTATCATCATACAAAAACCTATACTGTTGCATTGGATTTAATAGTGAAGGATCCGTTTATGTATCTGGTGTAACGCTAGCCATACACGGGGTGTGCGATCATAATTCCTAAAGACGGGTACACGTGTTCCAATCCTTTCTCCTGCAAAAACGTCCGACAGTTAGGACCGTATGATCGGATGTGGTTTTCCGACACATCCGATTGTGCGTTCGTCCAACTCGGAGGAACAAACGGTCGGTGGTCGCAACCGAAACACTGAAATGTTGGTTGGTCAGGCCGAATTATTGTATGGTGTGTACCCAGCTTAAGATTGTAATAAATTCTTATGTGTGTGGTCGCTCTCATCAGTGTTCTACCAACATTGGGCATCCTGCTGACAGTAATCTTATGTCTGTATGGGGCTTTACTGCTCATGTCTGTATCTTGGCTCCCATTGGTTTAATCCCCGTTCACACTGACACTTTCTGATGACCTCAAGGTGTCAGAACTTTAGGTAACTATAAACCAGGAGAATGGGGGATTCTGGGAGCCCTCAGGCCAGGCATACCCAATTCAATAATGTAGCCTGACCAAAGTGATTAAACACGTGGCCTTTAACAGGTCAGCCCGTGTGCTTAGCCTTATAGAAAATGGAGATTTGATCCTCTGATACTGAGTTTGTATTGCAGATTGAGGCCTTGTTACTAGAGATGCAGGACACAGACAACGGAATCAAGACGCACACACAACGGTTGATGATCACCACAATACCGCACGCTGTCACAGGTACCGGGTCTTCCTTAATCACCTGTATTTATACATATGGGTGGGAGCGGTCATATGGATTCTCTTACATAATAAAGCTGAGTGATCATACTGAAGCCCCTTTTATGGGCACCATTGGTGTGTTATGGTCTGTTTATGGAAGTGACACTGCCTGCTCCCCACCAATAACCCCAGGTGGCAAAAAAATCGCCACCGCAATGAACGGATGGTTGGGTCACGCTGTAGCAGTAACTAGGTGCATATTAACACGTGAACATTGTACGTTACGGTCATACAATATACATGTCATGGAACCAATGGGAATAATCACATAACCAACCGACCTACTGTTCCAATCAGCACAACTGCCTGCAGGGTTATCAAGAATGTTTTATTATAGAAGAAAGAACAGTGCAAAGGTCAATGAGGTGTCCATGACCAATAGAATAAGATTAATCACTGCTGGATGTAGGAGGAGGTTTGCTAGTAAATCAGAGGTGACCTTCCTTGACCTCTGTCTATATACAGACACCAATCACAGCCTCCGTCTGTCTATATACCGACACCAATAACAGCCTCCGTGTGTCTATATACAGACACCAATCACAGCCTCCGTCTGTCTATATACCAACACCAATCACAGCCTCCGTGTGTCTATATACAGACACCAATCACAGCCTCCGTCTGTCTATATACAGACACCAATAACAGCCTCCGTGTGTCTATATACAGACACCAATCACAGCCTCCGTGTGTCTATATACAGACACCAATCACAGCCTCCATGTGTCTACATACAGACACCAATCACAGCCTCCGTGTGTCTACATACAGACACCAATCACAGCCTCCGTGTGTCTACATACAGACACCAATCACAGCCTCCGTCTGTCTATATACAGACACCAATCAAAGCCTCCGTGTGTCTATATACCAACACCAATCACAGCCTCCGTGTGTCTATATACAGACACCAATCACAGCCTCCGTGTGTCTATACACAGACACCAATCACAGCCTCCGTGTGTCTATATACAGACACCAATCACAGCCTCCGTGTGTCTATATACAGACACCAATCACAGCCTCCGTCTGTCTATATACAGACACCAATCACAGCCTCCGTCTGTCTATATACCGACACCAATCACAGCCTCCGTGTGTCTATATAGACACCAATCACAGCCTCCGTCTGTCTATATACAGACACCAATCACAGCCTCCTTGTGTCTATATACAGACACCAATCACAGCCTTCGTCTGTCTATATACAGACACCAATCAAAGCCTCCGTGTGTCTATATACCGACACCAATCACAGCCTCCGTATGTCTATATACAGACACCAATCACAGCCTCCGTGTGTCTATATACAGACACCAATCACAGCCTCCGTCTGTCTATATACAGGCACCAATCACAGCCTCCGTCTGTCTATATACAGGCACCAATCACAGCCTTCGTCTGTCTCTATACAGGCACCAATCAGAGCCTCCATCTGTCTATATACAGACACCAATCACAGCCTCCGTCTGTCTATATACAGACACCAATCACAGCCTCTGTCTGCCTATATACAGACACCAATCACAGCTTCCGTCTGTCTATATACAGACACCAATCACAGCCTCCGTCTGTGTATATACAGACACCAATCACAGCCTCTGTCTGTCTATATACAGACACCAATCACAGCCTCCATCTGCCTATATACAGACACCAATCAGAGCCTCCGTCTGCCTATATACAGACACCAATCAGAGCCTCCATCTGTCTATATACAGGCACCAATCACAGCCTCCGTCTGTCTATATACAGACACCAATCAGAGCCTCCGTCTGTCTATATAATCCTATACCCAAGTTCTCATGGCAGTGACGTGTATATGGTCAGTCCCTCCTAGACCCAAAGTGTACTAATGGCAGTGAGTGATAGGGGTCATCCCTCCTAGACCCAAAGTGTACTAATGGCATGACGTGTATATGGGTCAGTCCCTCCTAGACCCAAAGTGTACTAATGGCAGTGACGTTATATGGGTCAGTCCCTCCTAGACCCAAAGTGTACTAATGGCAGTGACGTGTATATGGGTCAGTCCCTCCTAGACCCAAAGTGTACTAATGGCAGTGACGTTTATGTCAGTCCCTCCTAGACCCAAAGTGTACTAATGGCAGTGACGTGTTTGGGTCGTCCCCCAGACCAAAGTGTACATGGCAGTGAGTTATATGGGTCAGTCCCTCCTAGACCCAAAGTGACTAATGGCATTGACGTGTATGGGTCCGTCCCTCCTAGACCCAAAGTGTACTATGGCAGTGACTGTATATGGGTCAGTCCCTCCTAGACCCAAGTGTACTAGGCAGTGACTTGTATTGAGTCCCTCCTAGACCCAAAGTGTCTAATGGCAGACTGTATATGGGTCAGTCCCTCCTGACCCAAAGTGTACTAGTGGCAGTGAGTGTTATATGGTATCAGATCCTAGACCAAAGGGTACTATGGCAGTGACGTGTATATGAATCAGTCCCTCCTAGACCCAAGGACTAATGGCAGTGACGTGTTTATGGGTCAGTCCCTCCTAGACCCAAAGTGTACTAGTGGCAGTGATGTGTATATGGATCAGATCCTAGACCCAAAGGGTACTAATGGCAGTGACGTTTTATGAAGTCAGTCCCTCCTAGACCCAAAGGTACATGGCAGTGACGTGTTTATGGGTCAGTCCCTCCTAGACCCAAATTTGTCTAATGGCAGTGACGTGTTATGGGTCAGTCCTCCTAGACCCAAATGTGTACTAATGGCAGTGACTGTATATGGGTCAGTCCCTCCTAGACCAAAGTGTACTAATGGCAGTGACGTGTATATGGTCAGTCCCTCCTAGACCCAAAGTGTACTAATGGCATTGACGTGTATATGGGTCAGTCCCTCCTAGACCCAAGATGTACTATGTGCAGTGATGTGTATATGGATGCAGATCCTAGACCCAAAGGGTACTAATGGCAGTGACGTGTTATGGGTCAGTCCCTCCTAGTCCCAAAGTGTACTAATGGCAGTGACATGATATGGGTCAGTCCCTCCTAGACCCAAAGTGTACTATGGCAGTGACGTGTATATGGGTCAGCCCCTCCTATCCCAAAGTGTACTAATGGCAGTGACGTGTATATGGGGTCAGACCCTCCTAGTCCCAAGTGTACTAATGGCAGTGACGTGTTTATGGGTCAGTCCCTCCTAGACCCAAAGTTTACTATAGCAGTGACGTGTATATGGTCAGTCCCTCCTAGTCCCAAGTGTACTAATGGCAGTGACGTGTATATGGGTCGACCCTCCTAGTCCAAAGTGTACTAATGGCAGTGACGTGTATATGGGTCAGTCCCTCCTAGACCCAAGTGTACTAATGGCATGTGACGTGTATATGGGTCAGTCCCTCCTTGTCCCAAAGTGTTACTAATGGCAGTGACGTGTATATGGGTCAGTCCCTCCTTGCCAAAGTGTACTAATGGCAGTGACGTGTTTATGGGTCAGTCCCTCCTAGACCCAAAGTGTACTAATGGCAGTGACGTGTATATGGGTCAGTCCCTCCTAGTCCAAAGTGTACTAATGGCATGTGACGTGTTATGGGTCAGACCCTCCTAGATCCCAAAGTGTACTATTGAGAGAGGTTAATGTTTGTGTTGGACTTCAATGATCACCAGTTATATAATAATTTATAATACTCTATAATACACCAGTAACACGTTCTAACCCCCTCATTGTACCCAAGGTCCATACAGTGACGTCACATTGAACTTACTTGTAGATTTCCTCCGCTTTCTCCTTCACCTTGGTCTGATCTCCGTATTTTAGGTCCTCCACGGCCTCCCAAAGCTACATGTTTTCCCCTAGAGGAGAGAATGTTCCCATTAATAAGAATAGCTGATTCTGGTTTTACATGTGGACCTGCTAGGCCACGTGACCCCTGTATCGCCTGTTAACCTGATTGTGGACTCGGTGCTTCTCCCTAAAGTCAGTTTTAGGTTCCTGTTTATTTGTTTCAGATCAGTGACCCACTACAGCACCTATAATATTACCCACACGGAGAGTTCATTTATGTATCCAGATACACACAAGCTATGTACGCACACACATGGATATATGTACACAAACACAGATATATGTACGCACACGGTTACATGTACACACGCACATATATGTACACACAAACACTGATATATGTACACACACAGATATATGTGCACACAAATATATGTACACATGGATATATGTACACACACACACACAGATATATGTACACACACGGTTATATGTACACATGGATATATGTACACATACATGGAATATGTACTTGATATATGTACACTTGGATATATGTACACACACACAGATATATGTACACACACGGATATAGACACACTGATATATACACACACGGATATGTACACATGGATATTAGTACAACCACACACGGATATATGTAACAATGGATTATGTACACACAACGGATATATGACACATGGATAGATGTATAACACACGGATATATGTACACACGGATATATGTACCACACACACGGTATATTGTACACATGGATATATGTACACACGGTATATGTACACAGGATATATGTAAACACACGGATATATGTACACACACGTTTAATGTACCACCACACCACGGATATATGTACACAAACACGGATATGTACACAGGATATATGTCACACACGTTATATGTACACACGGATTATATACACACACGGTTATATGTACACACACGGTGATACACGTGATTATGTAACCCACCACGGTTATATGTAACACAGTGGAATATGTCACACACACATAAGTACACACGGATTATGTACACCCACCCACGGATATATGTACACACGGATATATGTACACACGGATGCTATGTACACAACCACACGGATCTGTACAAACGGATATATGTACACCACTCCCACCACACGTGAGCCACCCACTGAATTCTTTCTAGGAAAAGCTGGAAACTCTGTCGCCCTTTGGATCCCGGATCAGTTCGCAGAAAATTAAAGGCCCAACGTCCACTCTGAGCTTTGTGGGAACTTCCACCTGCAACACGGCAAGATGTGGGTTAAAGTCACATGATGGTCATATTGACGATAGAGACGGTTTGCGTGTCTCCTCGGTAAGCACCGTATTCACTGTAGGTGGTAATGGTTTCATCATGTTAATTACCATAATACATTACAGTATGACGAAGAGAGAGAGACAACTCACAGTTTAGCGTTGAGCTCCCAGAACATGGCGTCATCTGTGATCCACGGGTTACTGGGGAGGGAGCCCGACATAATGGGATCATGGGTGTAATACTGTCACAGAACTTCAGCATCCTGTAATGGAGGAACACCGTGCATTGTGGGTGATGGCGGGTGCATTGTGGGTGATGGCGGGGTGCATTGTGGGTGATGGTCGGGTGCATTGTGGGTGATGGTGCATTGTGGGTGATGGTGCATTGTGGGTGATGGTGCATTGTGGGTGTATTGGTGGTGCATTGTGGGTGATGGCGGTGCATTGTGGTGATGGTGAATTGTGGGTGTGCATTATGGGTGATTGTGGGTGTGGCGGTGCATTGTGGGTGATGGCAGGTGTGCATTGTGGGTGATGGCGGTGCGTGGGGTGATGGCGGATGCATTGTGGGTGATGGCGGATGCATTGTGGGTGATGGCGGATGCATTGTGGGTGCATGGTGATGTGTGGGTGCATTGGGGGTATGTGGGTGGGGTTGTGGGGGCATTGTGGGCGATGGTGGGTGCATGTGGGTTGATGGCGGGTGCATTGGTGGTAATGGCGGTGCATGTGGGGTAAGGCGGGTGCATTGTGGGTGAATGGTGCATTGTGGGTATGGCGGGTGATTGTGAGTGATGGGGGGTGCATTGTGAGTGATTGGCGGGTGCGATGTGGTGCTAAGGGGTGCATTGTGGGTAATGGCGGGTGGGTGCATGTGGGTGATGGCTGGGTGGCATGTGGGTGATGGTGGCATGTGGGTGATGGCGTTTGATGTGGGTGATGGTGGCATATGGGTGTGATGGGGGGGTGTATTGTGTGGGTGATAGTGCATTGTGGGTGATGGTGGGTGCATTGTGGGTGATGGTGCATGGTGGGTGATGGTGGGTGTTGATGGTGCATTATGGTGATGGGGGTGTATGTGTGTGATGGGCTTGTGGGTGTAACGGGTTGCATTGGGTGATGGTGCAGTGTGGGGTGATGGCGGGTGCATTGTGGGGTGATGGTGCATGTGGATGATGGGGGCGGGCGGGTGCATTGGGGTGATGGTGCCTTGTGGTGATGGTGGGTGACATTGTGGGTGATGGGCATTGGGTGAGGTGCATTGTGGGGTGATGGGTGGGTGCATTGTGGGTGATGGTGGGTGCATTGTGGGTGATGGTGCATTGGTGGGTGATGGTGCATTTGGGTGATGGTGCATTGTGGGTGATGGCGTGTGCATTGTGAGTGATGGTGCATTATGGGTGGGTGATGGCGGGGGTGTATGTGGGTGTGAGGGTTTTTTGTAGTGCATTGTGGGTGATGGGGGTGCATTTGGGGTGATTTGCATTGTGGGTGATGGTGGGGGATGGTGCATTATGGGTGATGGCGGGTGTATTGGGGGGTGATGGTGCATTGGGTGATGCGGGGTGCTGTGGGTATGGTGCACTGTGGGTGATGGCGGGTACATTGTGGGTGATGGTGCATTGTGGATGATGGCGGGCGGGTGCATTGTGGGTGATGGTGCCTGGGTGTATGGTGGGTGCAGTGGGTGATGGTGCATTGTGGGTGATGGTGCATTGCATTGTGGTGTGTGGGTGATGGTGCATTGTGGGTGATGGTGGGCAGTGGGTGGATGGTGGGTGCTAATTGGGGTTGGTGATGGTGCATGGGGTGATGTGCTTTGGGTGATGGTGGGTGCATTGGGTGATGGTGGGTGCATTGTGGGTGATGGTGGGTTATTGTGGGTGATGGTGCATGTGGGGTGATGGCGGGTGCATTTGGGGTGATGGTGCATTGTGGGTGATGGTGGGTGTATTGTGGGTGATGGTGCATTGTGGGTGATGGTGGGTGCATTGTGGGTGATGGTGCATTGTGGGTGATGGTGCATTGTGGGTGTGGTGCATTGTGGTGATGGTGCATTGTGGGTGATGGCGGGTGTATTGTGGGTGATGGTGCATGTTGGGGTGATGGTGCATTGTGGGTGATGGCGGGTGCATTGTGGGTGATGGCGGGTGCATTGTGGGTGAGGGCGGGTGCATTGTGGGTGATGGTGCATTGTGGTGATGAGGGTGTATGTGGGTGATGGTGCATTGTGGGTGATGGCGGGTGCATTGTGGGTGATGGTGCATTGTGGGTGATGGCGGGTGCATTGTGGGTGATGGTGCATTGTGGGTGATGGTTGGTGATGGGGGTGATGGTGCATTGTGTGTGATGGCGGCGTGTATTGTGGGTGATGGTGCTTGGGGTGATTGGGGGTGCTTTGGGTGATGGGGTGATGGTAGGTTGCATTGGGGTGATGGCGGGGTGATTGTGGGTGATGGTGCTTTGGGTGATGGCGGGGTGCAGTGTGGTGATGGTGCATTTGGGTTGATGGCAGGGCGTTTGTGGGTGATGGTGCATGTGGGATGTGCAGTGTGATGTGGCATTGTGTTTAGATACAATATGGGAAAGGTGGATGTTCCATTGTGCGTTAAAGAATCATCAGAAATTTCTAAAACCAAATCAGAGATCAAAATATGAGACAAACCATGTGAGCAGCCATGAGTGGCCCTCGGAGCTATTGCAGCATCATTCAGGGACCCACGGAGACATGGACGCGGTAACTTGGCTTTTATTAGAAAGGATTGGATTCCTATTGATTTTAAAGGCAGTGCAGCGCCCTCTACAGGATCATTGCACTGGACAGATCTACCATATAATAAAACTGTACAAAGGTTCCCACTGTGCTGGGTGCACAGTTGTAGCCAATCAGATTCCATGGAATCCATCGCCTACAGGTCTCGGTTACCCATAATGTGAGAGTCTATTGATTGTATAGGAGATTATTATATTTCAGTATGGGGACATAGAATGGTAGGTTCATTTATTAATAGTGCTTAGGGGCTTAATGGAAAGGGGCCCAGGGGGGCTTAAATCTAGGACCAATGACCTGTTTAGTTTAATAGGAATAGGAGACGATAAGGAGGAGATGTCACTCACCCTCCGAGGAGACTGAAGACTTACGGTGGATCTCATTAGAGATTGCTGGTAGAACATGATCTAGTTGGGAAACGAAACAAAAAACCCAATGAGCATGGACAGCTCCTGAATAATTAATGTCTAATTAAACCTGTGGATTTATAATAGCCCTCCCCCAGCCGTATAACGCACTACTCCCTGTGTCCCTCCACTTGTGTCTGTTGTAACATGGAGGGACAGAGACACGTGGAATCAAAAATAGTCCCACGACAGCAGGGAAACGTGGGAATAATCCTGGATAGTGTCAGGAATCGTGTTTAAACCTCTAATGAAAAATTTGCTTTCAAGGAACCATCTGGCACGTACTGTCCTGTAGAGATCCACGGTGTTTTTCTGAAATGCAAAGAGGATGGATTAAATGAGGCCAATCTCCAATGTTATACGTCTCATTCAGCCAATAAACACTAGGAGCCTCCCATTCTAGAGACACGCTGCCTTAGAGTTTATTATACTGCAAACTCGCAATTGCAGTACCGATTCTCACCTGTGGTGGACTGCATGCAGTTATATTCTCATAGAGCCACAAAGAAATTGTACCACAGCGCCCCCATTGTGGTATAGGATGTGAAACAGAAGCATTTTGAATGAAGCGTTTCTCGCAGACTAGCAGAATACTCCCACACTAACATTTTTTCTCTCAAAAAGTAACCATCCAATTACTTATGAGTTATCTATAGGCTTGTCCACTGAGAGCAGTGGAAAGCTCATCTGAGCATGTGTGAAAGCTCTGAGCTAGCTTTGTGTGCAGTTCTAGAGCTAAACATCTAAGGTTTTGGGGCTTCTGTGTCAGAATATGAAAAAATGTCATTTGGGAGTGGAAATGCCCTTTAGAACTGCAGTTATTTGCCCTTTGGAAATCTCACAATTAATATACCTTTACATGAAAATGATACAGGGCTACCTAATTTCATTCTTCCCTTAAATAATTCATGTCTCCATTACTTTAACAGAACCACAAGATGTTTGTACAAAGAATTAAACTCGGAATTCTTCCCAGAAATCAAAAGCAGGTCAGGGGGCTGTATAAAGAGCGAATTGTCATGTCCCCTTAGTAATAAGTTAAAGGGATGTGGTTATCTCCCCGGAACAGACAGACGGTCCCCATTCACAGTCTAGGGATGAGTTGAAAGAGAATCTGTGGAGAAATAAAAAAGGAGAATCAGACTTTGTGTACATTAGGTTCTCAGTAGACCCTTAACAAACATATTATTCTCTATAAATACAGTCACTTTATATTGATATAATTTAATTATAACACAGTACAGATCTGTAAATACAGTCACTTATATTGATATAATTTATTTATAACACTAGACAGATCTAGTAAATACAGTCACTTTATATTGAATCATTTATATTATAAACACTAGTACAGATCTATAAATACAGTCACTTTATATTGATATAATTTATATTATAACACTAGTACAGATCTATAAATACAGTCACTTTATATTGATATATTTATATATTACAGGTACAGATCGTCTAAAATCAGTCACTGAATATGATTATAATACACAAGGGTGATATTTTTAATGGGAGCTGCAGTGGGATATATCTTATTAAAATCACTCGGCTATGTCATTAGAGGACTCATTTCTATATCCCACTACTCCGCCCATTCCAGTGTTCATGCCTGGACAATGACTTCACTAACAGAACCTGCTGGAGCTGCTTCCTGTCACTTCATAAACAAATGCTCTCTCTCCTCCACAAAGATTGTTTAACCCCATAGATGCTGGGCTGGGATGTTCCTTTCTACTGGGTTTAAGTTACAGAAGGTAGCTGGGGCATTTAAGGTGGAAATAGGGACAGTCTAGAATTTAAAATGTGAATGGGGTGAAGGAATCCGTAACTTATGTATTATAGAAATAATGCGCCCCTTACAGTATAATATAAGGATATTACGCCACCTCGGAGTTCCCTGCCCTGTACGGCCTCGTGCTTCTATATGGTCAGGGAACTCCTCGGTGGCGTAATATCCTTATATTACACTGTAAGGGGCGCATTATCCCTTATGTCATTTATATTATAACACCGGTACAGATCTATAAATACAGTCACTTTATATTGATATCATTTATATTATAACACCGGTACAGATCTGAAATACAGTCATTTATTATATACATTATATTATAACACCGTACAGATCTAAAATACAGTCACTTTATATTGATCATTTAATATAACACCGGTACAGATCTATAAATACAGTCACTTTATATTGATATCATTTATATTATAACACCGGTACAGATCTGTAATACAGTCACCCTTATATGATATCATTTAATTTATAACACCGGTACAGATCTATAATACAGTCACTTATACTTGTATCATTTATTATATATAACACCGGTACAGATCTTAAATACAGTCACTTTATATGATATCATTATATTAACACCGGTAACGATCAAATACAGTCCACTTTTATTGATATCATTTATATTTAACACCGGTACAGATCTGTAAATACAGTCACTTTATATTGATATCATTATATTATAAACACCGGTACAGATCTGTAAATACAGTCACTTTATATTGATATCATTTATTATAAACACCGGTACAGATCTGTAAATACAGTCACTTATATGATATCATTTATATTATAAAACACCGGTACAGATCTGTAAATAACAGTCACTTTATATTGATATCATTTATATTATAACACCGGTACAGATCTGTAAATACAGTCACTTTATATTGATATCATTTATATTATAACACCGGTACAGATCTATAAATACAGTCACTTTATATTGATATCATTTATATTATAACACCGGTACAGATCTATAAATACAGTCACTTATATTGATATAATTATATTATTACACCGGTACAGATCTATAAATACAGTCACTTTATATGATTCATTATTATAACACCGGTACAGATCTATAATACAGTCACTTTAATTGATATCATTTATATTAACACCGTACAGATCTATAAATACAGTCACTTTATATTGATAAGTAGGGAGGTGCAGTAGAGTGAAGGATTAAAGGTTAAAAGCAGAGGGTATTGAATAGGATTCTTTGTTTGATGGAAGCCGCCGTATGGACTGAAGTATCGGGGTTGCGGGTTCTCTATTGGAGGAGAACGAATGATCCGAGGTGCCGAGTTTAAGATAAACTGGAGAGGAGAGAGATGAGAGGCTGGGGAGTCCAAGTAGTAGAAGTTACAGTAGACAAGACGGGATATTATAAGGGCATGGATGAGCATTTTAATATAGACTGGAGGAGGAGAGATGAGAGGCGGGAGTCCAAGCGTAGAATGTTACAGTAGACAAGACGGGATATTATAAGGGCATGGATGAGCATTTTAATATAGACTGGAGAGGAGAGATGAGAGGCCGGGAGTCCAAGCAGTAGTAGAATGTTACAGTAGACAAGACGGGAGATTATAAGGGCATGGATGAGCATTTTAAGATAGACTGGAGAGGAGAGAGATGAGAGGCCGGAGTCCAAGCAGTAGAATGTTACAGTAGTCAAGACTGGAGATTATAGGCATGGATGAGCATTTTAGTAGTGGAGAGAGAGAGAAAAGGGCGGATCTTAAGGAACATCTAGCCAATCGGACGGACCATATATTGGCTTCCATCAGGAACTATCAATTTGGACTCTGTCACTTTCCCATCATATTTGGATTTCACAAATTTCTTGGATGTTCATGGACGTTTCAGATGCCATTTACTCTAAGTATTCGTTCTTTTATTCCCATTCTACTCTCACCTCCAGGGTTTTCATGTACATGGGTGACCAATCACTGCGTCAGGGCCCCTTTAAATCTTCCACATTTCAAACATTTGATTTGCCCCTATGACATGGCCACCCAGCCAATCTCCACCTCCTGCCAGACAGCGTGGAGCCCTGCTGTAATGTGAATATGGTTCCGTTGTTATTATTATATTACCAAATACATTTCCGAGTTTTCTACCTTTTTACCTAACAACATTGGGATCATCGCTCGTTCAGTCCGTATTCCAGCACATCAAGCGTCCTGGCTGGAACCGAAAGATTGTGGTTAGAAAAAGGAGAGTAACCAAGGGAATGGTCACCTGGAGCACAAGACAACGGACCGACTGTTCCTGTTTTAACCTTCATTATCGAGGTGGTGCTAGTGGATCATATCGGATAAAAAAGACAATGAAGGATCCACATAGAGCACGTCTAACCATAAACGCAGACCAGATCTATATGGGACTTGCCAGGCCATCCACATAGCACCAATTCACAATAAACCCACGTAATTCCATCACACAATATACAACACATCCTAAACCAAGGAAGGGTATATCAATATAGATAATGGTGCGGATACTCACAGGAGGTCGGTGGAACCAACAATAAGCTTTTTCTGACAGTCTAGGACAACGCGGTCTGATTCTTACGCTCTTTTCCTGCCCTGGAAAAAAAAAAAGTCTAAATCTATAAATCTACTGAAAACAGGAAAGTCAATTTATGGGCCCAAAGTGTTCCTAATGGCAGTGACGTGTATATGGGTCAGTCCTCCTAGACCCAAAAGTGTACTAATGGCAGTGAATGTTATGGGTCAGTCCCCCTAGACCCAAAGTGTACTAATGGCAGTGACGTGTATATGGGTCCGTCCCTCCTAGACCCAAAGTGTACAATGGCGTGACGTGTATATGGGTCAGTCCCTCCTAGACCCAAAGTGACTAATGGCAGTGACGTGTATATGGGTCAGTCCCTCCTAGACCCAAAGGTGTACTAATGGCAGTGACGTGTATATGGGTCAGTCCCTCCTAGACCCAAAGTGTACTAATGGCAGTGACGTGTATATGGGTCAGTCCCTCCTAGACCCAAAGTGTACTAATGGCAGTGACGTGTATATGGGTCAGTCCCTCCTAGACCCAAAGTGTACTAATGGCAGTGACATGTATATGGGTCAGTCCCTCCTAGACCCAAAGTGTACTAATGGCAGTGACGTGTATATGGGTCAGTCCCTCCTAGACCCAAAGTGTACTAATGGCAGTGACGTGTATATGGGTCAGTCCCTCCTAGACCCAAAGTGTACTAGTGGCAGTGATGTGTATATGGATCAGATCCTAGACCCAAAGGGTACTAATGGCAGTGACGTGTATATGAATCAGTCCCTCCTAGACCCAAAGGGTACTAATGGCAGTGACGTGTTTATGGGTCAGTCCCTCCTAGACCCAAAGTGTACTAGTGGCAGTGGATGTGATATGGATCAGATCCTAGACCCAAAGGGTACTATGGCAGTGAGTGTATATGAATCAGTCCCTCCTAGACCCAAAGGTACTAATGGCAGTGACGTGTTTATGGGTCAGTCCCTCCTAGACCCAAAGTGTACTAATGGCAGTGACGTGTATATGGGTCAGTCCCTCCTAGACCCAAAGTGTACTAATGGCAGTGACATGTATATGGGTCAGTCCCTCCTAGACCCAAAGTGTACTAATGGCAGTGACGTGTATATGGGTCAGTCCCTCCTAGACCCAAAGTGTACTAATGGCAGTGACGTGTATATGGGTCAGTCCCTCCTAGACCAAAGTGTACTAGTGGCAGTGATGTGTATATGGATCAGATCCTAGACCCAAAGGGTACTAATGGCAGTGACGTGTATATGGGTCAGTCCCTCCTGTACCCAAAGTGTACTAATGGCAGTGACATGTATAGGGTCAGTCCCTCCTAGACCCAAAGTGTACTAATGGCAGTGACGTGATATGGGTCAGTCCCTCCTAGTCCAAAGTGTACTAATGGCAGTGACGTGTATAGGGTCAGACCCTCTGTCCCAAAGTGTACTATAATGGCAGTGACGTGTTTATGGGTCAGTCCCTCCTAGACCCAAAGTGTACTAATGGCAGGAGTGTATATGGGTCAGCCCTCCTAGTCCCAAAGTGTACTAATGGCAGTGACGTGTATATGGGTCAGACCCTCCTAGTCCCAAAGTGTACTAATGGCAGTGACGTGTATATGGGTCAGGACCCTCCTAGACCCAAAGTGTACTAATGGCAGTGACGTGTTATGGGTCAGTCCCTCCTTGTCCCAAAGTGTCTAATGGCAGTGACGTGTATATGGGTCAGTCCCTCTTGTCCCAAAGTGTACTAATGGCAGTGACGTGTTTATGGGCAGTCCCTCCTAGACCCAAAGTGTACTAATGGCAGTGACGTGTATATGGGTCAGTCCCCCTAGTTCCCAAAGTGTACTAATGGCAGTGACGTGTATATGGGTCAGTCCCTCCTAGTCCCAAAGTGTACTAATGGCAGTGACGTGTATATGGGTCAGACCCTCCTAGACCCAAAGTGTACTAATGGCAGTGACGTGTATGTGGGTCAGTCCCTCCTAGACCCAAAGTGTACTAATGGCAGTGACGTGTATATGGGTCAGTCCCTCCTTGTCCAAAGTGGACTAATGGCAGTGACGGGTATATGGGTCGTCCCTCCTAGTCCCAAAGTTTACAATGCAGTGACGTGTAATAGGTCAGTCCCTCCTTTGTCCCAAAGTGTACTAATGGCAGTGACGTGTATATGGGTCAGGTCCCTCCTAGTCCCAAAGTGTACTAATGGCAGTGAGTGTATATAGGTCAGTCCCTCCTTGTCCCAAAGTGTACTAATGGCAAGTTGAGGTATATTGGTCAGTCCTCCTAGTCCCAAAGGGTACTAATGGCAGTGACGTGTATATGGGTCAGTCCCTCCTAGACCCAAAGTGTACTAATGGCAGTGACGTGGATATGGGTCAGTCCTCCCCTCTAGTCCCAAAGTGTACTAATGGCAGTGACGTGATATGGGTCAGTCCCCTCCTTGTCCCAAAGTGTACTAATGGCAGTGACGTGTATATGGGTCAGTCCCTCCTAGTCCCAAAGTGTACTAATGCAGTGACGTGTATTAGGTCAGTCCTCCTGTCAGTACTAATGGCAGTGACGGATATGGTCAGCTCTGCCCAATGTACTAATGGCAGTGACGTTGTATTATGGGTCAGTCCCTCCTAGCCCAAAGTGTACTAATGGCAGTGACGTGTATTGGGTCATCCCTCCTAGACCACAGTGTACTAATGGCAGTGACGTGTATATGGGTCAGCCCTCCTAGACCAAAGTTTAAATGGCAGTGACGTGTATATGGGTCAGTCCCTCCTAGACCCAAAGTGTACTAATGGCAGTGACGTGTATATGGGTCAGTCCCTCCTAGACCCAAAGTGTTACTATGGCAGTGACGTTGTATATGGGTCAGTCCCTCCTAGTCCCAAAGTGTATAATGGCAGTGACGTGTATGTATATGGGTCAGTCCCTCCTAGCCCAAAGTGTACTAATGCAGTGACGTGTAATGGGTCAGTCCCTCCTAGACCCAAAGTGTATAATGGCAAGTGACGGTTATTGGGTCAGCCCTCTAGACCCAAAGTGTACTAATGGAGTGACGTGTATATGGGGAAGTCCCTCCTAGACCCAAAGTGTACTAATGGCAGTGAAGTGTATATGGGTCAGTCCTCCTAGACCCAAAGTTTACTAATGCAGTGACGTGTATATGGGTCAGTCCTCCTAGTCCCAAAGTTATAATGGCAGGACGTGTATATGGGTCAGTCCCTCCTAGCCAACAGTGTACAATGGCAGTGACGTGTATATGGGTCAGCCCTCCTAGACCCCAGTGACTAATGGCAGGTGACTAATGGCCAGTGTATATGCAGTCGTATATGGGTCAGACCCTCCTATATATACATTAGTGGAGGAGAAATGTCTAATCCTATAGATAGTTTCTGCTTCTAAAAGATGGAGTGACCAGAAATACTGTCTCAGGTTGATCTCTCATATTCCAAACATGCAGACGGACAGACAGCACAATAAATGAATACGGGATCCCTCTAAGCGTATCTTTGGTCCTCCATGTTGTGGAGTGTGTTTGGCTTTGTCCATTTGTTTTTTGGACTTAAAGACTGTGTATTGGCATGTGCCCCAAGTTGGATGTGTTCGGGGGAGGGTAAACACGCTTCGTTCACATGTGCTGCACATACACATTAAGCAGGGAATCCACGGAGATGGAGAAATCCCACGCCTCAGTTAGGACCACATCTCCATCCAACTATTTCTAATGGTATATACATACCTACCTGGGGTGCAACCAACCTATCTAGTTGGGATAACTGGAGTGCACCTACCTATCTAGTGGGATCAAAACTGGGGTGGCACCTACCTATCTAGTGGGATAAACTGGGGTGCACCTACCTATCTAGTAGGATAACTGGGGTGCACCTACCTATCTAGTGGGATAACTGGAGTGCACCTACCATTATCTAGTGGGATAACTGGAGTGCACCTACCTATCTGGTGGATAAACTGGAGTGCACCTACCTATCTAGTAGGATAACTGGAGTGCACCTACCTATCTAGTAGGATAACTGGGTGTACCTACCTATCTAGTGGGATAACTGGAGTGCACCTACCTATCTAGTGGATAACTGGAGTGCACCCTACCTATCTAGTGGGATAAACTGGGTTTTTACTACTATGTAGTGTATAAAAAACTGGGTGTGTACCTACCTATCTAGTGGGTATACGGAGTGCACCTACCTATCTGTGGAATAACTGGAGTGACACCTACCTATCTAGTTGGGATAACTGGGGAGTGCACCTACCATACTAGTGATAACTGGAGTGCACCGCCTATCTAGTAGGATAACTGGAGTGGACCACTATCTAGTGGTACTGGGTGTACATACCTATCTAGTGGATAACTGGGTGTACCTACCTATCTAGTGGGATACTGGGGTGTTAACCTACCTATCTATGGGGTAAACTGGAGTGTACCATACCATCTAGTGGGATAACTGGGGTGTACCTACCTATCTAGTGGGATAACTGGGTGTATCCTACCTATTATAGTGGTAGAAACTGGGTGTACCTACTATCTAGTGTGATGATAACTGAGGCACTACCTACTAGTGGGATAACTGGAGTGCACTACCTATCTTGGGATAACGAGTGCACCACCATCTGTAGGTAACTGGAGTGCACCTACCTATCTAGTAGGATAACTGGAGTGCAACCTACCTATCTAGTAGGATAAACTGGAGTGAACCTTCTACTTCTGATATAGTGGACTCTATCTAGTGGTACTGGAGTGCAATACCTATCTTGTGGATGGATAAAACTGGAGTGCACCTACCTACTAGTTAGGAAACTGGGGGTGTTTGTACCTAACATCTAGGGGATAACTGGAGTGCACATACTATCTGAGTGTGAGTAACTGTGGGTTGTACCTACCTATTAGTGGGGCTAACTGGAGTGCACCTAACCTATCTTGTGGGATAAATGGTGAAGTGCACCTACGCATCTAGTGGTGGATAAAACTGGAGGCACTACCTATCTAGTCGAAAACTGGTGGGAAAAATAAATACTTAGCTCTGTATTAATCAGTATATTGATTTGACTGGTTTCATTGCTGAATCTAATCACACTTACTTGTATGTTTTCTTTGTTCATCACCAATAAAGTCCCCATTTGTGGTGTAAATTTTCTTATTTCAAGCATCCTGTAACGCTGTCCTTAATCTTCAACAACCAAAAAGAAAATACATTACAAGCGAAAATAGTTACACGAGCAGAGTTTTCAGAGTGAAGACCACGGTTCGTGTCTGTCTGTCATTATCGTATCCAGTCCATCCTCTGTAATCTAATCCTCCATCATCCAGCACCATTCCAGCCATCATCATATCTACTCAGCCATATCTATCCATCTCCATAGTCGCAGCGTAGCGATGGCTAGGCATCATCCAGTAGTCGTATCCAGTCGTACTCTACATTAGTCATCTAGTCCACCAGCTCTAAGTCTAGTCTCACAGTCAGCCTACAGCACAGTCGTATCATCATCACACATCATCAGTAGTCACAGTCTATCACATACTATCATCTAGTCACACTAGTCTTGCACAGCTAACGAGTCACGGATCAGCGAGTCGAGTCGTATCACTATCATCGACATCAGAGCGAGCATCGAGTCCACGGAGCTAGCGAGCATCAGCTACACAGCATCTCTAGTCAAGTCGAGTCAGGCACACGTAGGCATCAGCAGCTATCAGCTACACGATCATCACAGGCGTATCAGTCTATCATAGTACATCGTACGTCAGCTAGCTATCAAGCAGGAGCAACAGAAGCAGAGCAGCGAGGCAGCCGCGCAGCACAAACACAGCGACGCACCGACAGTCGCCCCCCCCCACCCCCAGCCCCCCCCCCGCCCCCGAGCTCCCCCCCCCCAGCCCGCCCCTCCCCCCCGCCCCGCCCAGCCCCCCCGACCCACCCCCCCCCCCACCCCGAAGCCCACTAGAGCGACGCAGGATCACGAGCGCAGCGCGGCGGTCAGTCACTATCGTAAGCTACACGAGTCAAGTCATCGGCGAGGCGTATCAACATCCAGTCTACAGCTCGCAGCGTAGCTAGGCATCGATCATCTAGCTAGTCGGAGCGACGTAGATCGAGTCAGCAGCTAGCGTCTTAGCGAGATCTAGCGTAGTCAGTCTTCTAATCTATTAGAGTCGTACGCAGAGCGTATATCTAGCGTATCCGTAGTCGAGCGATCAGTCTAGTCTAGTTCTAGTTAATTCGAGACGTATCATCGAAGGCGTAGCTAGTCAGGCTAGAAGTCACTAGGCCATCAAGTCTATCGATCAGGAGCGATCAGCGGATCGATCTAGTCGAGTCACGTATCTACGATCAATCAGTCAGAGTCATCATCATAGCATCTGGACGAGCAGTCACTAGTCAGTCGAGCAGTCTAGTAGTCAGCATCGATATCTAATCTAAGTCGGATATCGATATCTCAGCGTCACTAGCATCGATCGATCATGCGTATCTATGCGAGTCTATGCTAGCATCTAGCTAGGTCATCGATCTATCTATCTAATCTAGTTATGCGTATCTATTACCTATCTATCTATCATCTACTTTATCATCTACTCTTCATCTACATCTCTATCATCTATTATCTATCGATTCTTATTTATCTATCATACTCATCATTATCTATCTATCTATCTATCTATCTTCGTCTACTATCATACCATTACCTTATTCATACTAACTATTATCTCTGTGTCCATCTATTGCTTGTCATACATAAAGAACCTTCCCTTCGTCGATGCCCCTGCAATGTTAATCATCTATGTTACTAAGGTGTACAGCCAATATCACGGTCTAATAAATACACTGAATCCTACTGTATCCTCCTTCATTTTCAATTGTACAAAATCCTGGGTTTGTCTGACCCCATACCTTTCGTAATTCTTCCAAATCCCTTTTTCCGGATGTTTTTTTCTTTGCCAGAAATAATTGGCTTTAAACAAAGAACACACAGTGAGTCCTGGGGGGTTCCAACGGTGACAAAATCCCGTGTGCTGACTGTAGATATAATGGAATCGGACTGTAAACCATAACACAAACATACCTACCGTAGTCTGGTTGTCTCCGTTGGCCTTGTTGTGTCGGCCAAAAATTAAGGAAAGGTTTAAATGTTGGCAAAAGGAAAAAAAAAATTTAACAAATAGACAAAGATTAAAGAAAAATAAAAAATCTGAATAATAAAGAAACATCAAACACTAGAATTAAAATAACAATGATCGACGTCCTGGACACTCGACTCTCTCTATTACCTCATGTTTAATAATATGTAATAAACATAGCATTATAAATTAATATGAAGAATAAATAGCATTAATAATATTGTAATAATACATGCATTAATAATATGTAAAATACCTATAGCATTATAATAATATGTAATATAACATAAGCAATTATAATAATATTTCATATTACATGCATATTTATATATATGTAATACATATGCATTATATAATATGTAATAATACTAGCATTATAATATGTAATAATAACATACGCATTTATAAGAATATTTAATACTACATGCATTAAAATAATATGAATTAATGACACAGCATTATAATAATATGTAATAAAATACATACTGCATTAATATGTACTAATACATACGGCAATTATAATAATTAGATAATAATACATTAGATATGTAATAATAAGGCATTAATATATTATAATACATAGCATTATACCTTAATATTATAAATTACATAGCCTAATATCATTACTAATACATTATTATATAGAAGCAGTAATAATATATAATTGGTAAATGAATGAATAGCATTAGTAAAAATATGGATATACATACATGACTATAATATAATGGTAATTAAAAAATTACATTATAATAATGTAATAATAAAATAGCAATTATAATATTTCTAATAACATAGCATTATAATAATATTTAATGACATAGCATACTAATAATATTTATAATCTAGCAGTAAAATAATATTATACATAGCATTATACAATTAGACATGATTATCATAAATTAAGAAAGACTAGCATTATTAATTAAGGAATAATTAGCATTTAATATATCATAATACAAAGTATTATCATATTTAATAATACATAACATTATAATAATATTTAAGAATACATAGCATTATAATAATATTAAGAATACATAGCATTAAATAATATTTAATACATAGCTTATTAGTATTTATAATACATAGCATTATAATAATATTTAATAATACATAGCATTATAATACTAAATACCATTTGCACTATCTATTATCTTCCCAGGTTACCCCAGGGTAGGAACCGTACAAGAATAGGGAAAGATCCTGGGTTCCTTTATTCAGAAACATTTCAATAATGAATAACACATGGATATTAATGAGAATAGATAGCATTCTAATAAGATATATTAATGATAATAGATAGCATTCTAATAATGAATATTATGAGAATAGATAGCATTCTAAATTGAATACTAATGAAATAGATAGCATTCAAATAATTAATAACAGAATATTAATGGAATAGATAGATTCTAATAATGAATATAATGATGAAATAGATAGCCTTACTAATAATGATAACACATGGATATTAATGAGAATAGATATCATTCTAAACTGAATATTAAGAGAGTAATAGCATTCTACTATGAATATTAATGAAAATAGATAGCATTAAAAATAATTAACAAAGATTTAATGAGAATAATTAGCATTCTAATAGAATATTAATGAGAATAGATCGCATTCTAATAATGAATGTTAATGGAGAATAGATAGCATTCTAATAATGAATATTATGGAATAGATAGCATTCTAATAATGAATATTAATGAGAATAGATAACATTCTAATAATGAATCTTAATGAGAATAGATAGCATCTTTAATAATGAATATAATGAGAATAGATCGCATTCTAATAATGAATGTTAATTGAGAATAGATAGCATTCTAATATGATATTAATGAGAAATAGATAGCATTCTAATATGAATGTATGAGATAGATAACATTCTAATAATGAAGTTAATGAGAATAGATAGCATTTAATAATGAATATTAATGAGAATAGATCAACATTTACTAATATGAAATAATTAATGAATAGATAGCATCAATAATGAGATATTAATGAGATAATAACATTCTATAATTGAATGTAATGAGAAGATAGCATTCAATAATGAATATTAATGAGAATAGATAGCATTCTAATAATGAATGTTAATGAGAATAGATAACATTCTAATAATGAATGTTAATGAGAATAGATAGCATTCTAATAATGAATATTAATGAGAATAATAGCATTCTAATAATGAATGTTAATGAGAATAGATAGCATTCTAATAATGAATATTAATGAGAATAGATAGCATTCTAATAAATGGAATGGTTAATGAGAATAGATCGCATTCTAATAATGAATATTAATGAATGAAACATGTTGTGGTCTGTCTGGAATATATAATAGGAAATAACCAGATGCCGGCCATAGCCATGAGTCATACAGGGTAATAGGATTTCCTAATGACCGGATGTGTGGAAGGTTCTGGATATAGAATGGCCCCAGACACACACAGATCCAGTCAGTATTACTCACCGAATTGCCACCTGCTATTACCAGACACAGATACACAAGGTGAATTGGAGGCCAGAGGTCACCATTCCATACCTGAAATCTATAGAGGCTGCTGTCGGGTTTCAGGACCAGATTGGTTGGTTCCTGTAAGGGGTAGATGTATCCATAACGAACCATTAGATTCCCAAGGTGCTGGGCCTCTGACGGAGAGAGAAAGTGTAATTATTATAATGGAAACACAATCAGGATTTACATCTGTCACAACGCCCCACTCCACTTCATTATCCTGTCATTGACATGGGAATTGTGCGGATCAGTACAGCAGCTCCCGCAAGGTCCTGAGAAACATAATGAAAACATGGCAGCCATATTGGGTTCCACAGAGGATCATGGGACTAAAAGGAACAGACATCAAATATTCCTGGTTCATGTGGAACAATATCAGTGAAGGCTACGACTAGTTGGAAAACATTTACCCAGAGCTGCCATTGATCTGGGTAACACGATCCAATATCGTGCTGGCCGCTGTGGGTAAATACCGAATAGGGATTTGCTCACAGTGAGGACTTTAATGGCTTGTGCTATTAGCTGGTGTTTAAAATCCAGCACTAAAAGTAGCACAGACGCGATCTGGATCGCGAGCGTTGGATGCGCGGGGTGTCTTCTGCATAACCCACGCATCCGCCGCTATAATTGAATTAAGGCTACGCGAACCAGTTAGTGTTACTTTAACTCCATATTATTGGCCAGCGGCTCTGGCTAAATGAGCCACTTAGTCTTTAGTTGTCCTTTAATGGTATTATTATCGCTGTGTCTTATTTCCTACCAACCTTCATCTGTGATCTGCATCCTCTGTATAATCCATTCCAGGATATCGTGACCTAGAGAACGAAACAAACCTGTCAGTGGGGATTATGGGTTTGTACAGGTGAGATGGCACCGACTCCACGTAGCCCCACCTCCCTCTGTATTACACAGGCCGTATTTCCCATAGACCTGTGATGCTCTCATTGTAGTGAATAGTGGGGTAGACAGTTAGTAGGTAGACAGATGGAGCTCTAATGGTGGTCGTTATATAGACAACGGACTTGTTTGTGTAGTATATAGAACGGACGGAGGCTTTGATTGGTGTCTGTATATTGACAGACGGAGGCTCTGATTTGTGTCTGTATATAGAAGGATGGAGGCTCTGATTGGTGTCTGTATATAGACAGACGGATTCTCTGATTGGTGTCTGCATATATACAGATAGAGGCTCTGATTGGTGTCTGTATATAGACAGACGGAGGCTCTGATTGGTGTCTGTATATAGACAGACGGAGGCTCTGATTGGTGTCTGTATATAGACAGACAGAGGCTCTGATTGGTGTCTGCATATAGACAGATGGAGGCTCTGATTGGGTCTGATATAGACAGACGGAGGCTCTGATTGGCTGTCTGCAATAGACGATGCAGAGCTCTTGATTGGTGTCCTGTATATAAAAGAGGAGGCTTCGATTGGGTCTGCATAAGAGACAGACAGAGCTCTGATTGTAGCCTGATATAGACCAACGGAGGCTCTCTGATTGGGTCATGCAGGAGGGACTGACCCATATACACGTCACTGCCATTAGTACACTTTGGGTCTAGGAGGGACTGACCCATATACACGTCACTGCCATTAGTACACTTTGGGTCTAGGAGGGACTGACCCATATACACGTCACTGCCATTAGTACACTTTGGGTCTAGGAGGGACTGACCCATATACACGTCACTGCCATTAGTACACTTTGGGTCTAGGAGGGACTGACCCATATACACGTCACTGCCATTAGGACACTTTGGGCCCATAAATTGACTTTCCTGTTTTCAGTAGATTTATAGATTTAGACTTTTTTTTTTTCCAGGGCAGGAAAAGAGCGTAAGAAATCAGACCGCGTTGTCCTAGACTGTCAGGAAAAAGCTTATTGGTTGGTTCACCGACCTCCTGTGAGTATCCGCACCATTATCTATATTTGATATACCCGTCTCCTTGGTTTAGGATGTGTATTGTATATTGTGTGATGGAATTACAGTGGGTTTATTGTGAATTTGGTGCTATGTGGATGGCCTGGCAAGTCCCATATAGATCTGGTCTGCGTTATGGTTAGACGTGCTCTATGTGGATCCTTCATTGTCTTTTTTATCCGATATGATCCACTAGCACCACCTCGATAATGAAGGTTAAAACCAGGAACAGTCGGTCCGTTGTCTTGTGCTCACAGGTGACCATTCCCTTGGTTACTCTCCTGTTCTAACCACAATCTTTCGGTTCCAGCCAGGGACGCTTGATGTGCTGGAATACGGACTGAATCGAGCGACTGATCCCAATGTTGTTAAGGTAAAAAGGTAAGAAAACTCGGAAATGTATTTGGTAATAATAATAATAACAACGGAACCATATTCACATTACAGCAGGGCTCCACGCTGTCTGGGCAGGTGGGATTGGCTGGGTGGCCATGTCATAGGGGCAAATCAAATGTTTGAAATGGTGGAAGATTTAAAGGGGCCCTGACGCAGTGATTGGGTCACCCCATGTACATGAAAACCCTGGAGGTGAGAGTAGAATGGGATAAAAGAACGAATACTTAGAGATAAATGGCATCTGAAACGTCCATGAACAGTCCAAGAAATTTGTAAATCCAAATATGGGAAAGTGACAGAGTCCAAATTGATAGTTCCTGATGGAAGCCAATATATGGTCCGTCCGATTGGCTAGATGTTCCTTAAGATCCGCCTTTTTCTCTCTCTCTCCACTACTAAAATGCTCATCCATGCCCTTATAATCTCCAGTCTTGACTACTGTAACATTCTACTGCTTGGACTCCCGGCCTCTCATCTCTCTCCTTCCAGTCTATCTTAAAAGCTCATCATGCCCTTAAACTCCCGTCTTGTCTACGCTACATTCTACGCTTGGACTCCCGGCCTCTCATCTCTCTCCTCTCCAGTCTATATTAAAATGCTCATCCATGCCCTTATAATATCCCGTCTTGTCTACTGTAACATTCTACTGCTTGGACTCCCAGCCTCTCATCTCTCTCCTCTCCAGTCTATATTAAAATGCTCATCCATGCCCTTATAATATCCCGTCTTGTCTACTGTAACATTCTACTACTTGGACTCCCAGCCTCTCATCTCTCTCCTCTCCAGTTTATCTTAAACTCGGCACCTCGGATCATCTCGTTCTCCTCCAATAGAGAACCTGCAACCCCGATACTTCAGTCCATACGGCGGCTTCCATCAAACAAAGAATCCTATTCAATACCCTGCTTTTAACCTTTAAATCCCTTCACTCTACTGCACCTCCCTACTTATCAATATAAAGTGACTGTATTTATAGATCTGTACCGGTGTTATAATATAAATGATATCAATATAAAGTGACTGTATTTATAGATCTGTACCGGTGTTATAATATAAATGATATCAATATAAAGTGACTGTATTATAGATCTGTACCGGTGTTATAATATAAATGATATCAATATAAAGTGACTGTATTATCAGATCTGTACCGTGTTATAATATAAATGATATCAATATAAAGTGACTGTATTTCAGATCTGTACCGTGTTTTATAATATAAATGATATCAATATAAAGTGACTGTATTTACAGATCTGTACGCGGTGTTATAATATAAATGATATAATATAAAGTGACTTATTTACAGATCTGTCCGGTGTTATAATATAAATGATTCAATATAAAGTGACTGTATTTACAGATCTGTATACCGGTGTTATAATATAATGATATCAATTAAAGGTGACTGTATTTAAGATCTGTACCGTGTTATATATAATGATATCAATATAATGACTGTATTATAGATCTGTACCGGTGTTATATATAAATGATATCAATATAAAGTGACTGTATTTATAGATCTGTACCGGTGTTATAATTAAATGATATCAATATAAAGTGACTGTATTTACAGATCTGTACCGTGTTAAATTAAATGATATACAATATAAAGTGACTGTATTATAGATCTGTAACCGGTGTTATTAATATAATGATATCAATATAAAAGTGACTGTATTTATAGATCTGTACCGGTGTTTAATATAAATGATATCAATATAAAGTGACTGTATTACAGATCTGTACCGGTGTTATAATATAAATGATATCAATATAAAGTGACTGTATTTATAGATCTGTACCGGTGTTATAATATAAATGACATAAGGGATAATGCGCCCCTTACAGTGTAATATAAGGATATACGCCACCAGGAGTTCCTGACCATATAAAAGCACGAGGCCGTACAGGGCAGGGAACTCCGAGGTGCGGTAATTCCTTATATTATACTGTAAGGGGCGCATTATTCTTATAATACATAAGATCGGATTCCTTCACCCCATTCACATTTTAAATTCTAGACTTGTCCCTATTTCCACCTTAAATGCCCCAAGCTACCTTCTGTAACTTAAACCCAGTAGAAAGGAACATCCCAGCCCAGCATCTATGGGGTTAAACAAATCTTTGTGGAGGAGGAGAGAGACATTGGTTATGAAGTGACAGGAAGCAGCTCCAGCAGGTTCTGTTAGTGAAGTCATTGTCCAGGCATAACACTGGAATGGGGGCGGGTAGTGGGATATAAGAAATGAGTCACTTAATGACATAGCCGATGGATTTTTATAAGGATATATACCACTGCAGCTCCCATTATAAAATATCACCCTTGTGTATTATATCAATATTCAGTGACTGTATTTATAGATCTGTACCATGTAATATATAAATGATATCAATAAAATGACTGTATTTATAGATCTGTACTAGTGTTATAATAAATTATATCAATATAATTGACTGTATTTATAGATCTGTACTATGTTATAATATAATGATTCAATATAAAGTGACTGTATTTATAGATCTGTACTAGTGTTATAATATAAATTATATCAATATAAAGTGACTGTATTTACAGATCTGTACTGTGTTATAATATAAATTATATCAATATAAAGTGACTGTATTTATAGAGAATAATATGTTTGTTAAGGGTCTACTGAGAACCTAATGTACACACAAGTCTGATTCTCCTTTTTTTATTTCTCCACAGATTCTCTTTCAACTCATCCCTAGACTGTGAATGGGGACCGTCTGTCTGTTCCGGGGAGATAACCATCCCTTTAACTTATACTACTAAGGGGACATGACAATTCGCTCTTATACAGCCCCCTGACCTGCTTTTGATTTCTGGGAAGAATTCCGAGTTTAATTCTTTGTACAAACATCTTGTGGTTCTGTTAAAGTAATGGAGACATGAATTATTTAAAGGGGAAGATAAATTAGGTAGCCCTGTATCATTTTCATGTAAAGGTATATTAATTGTGGAAGATTTCCAAAGGGCAAATAACTGCAGTTAATTAAAGGGCATTTCCACTCCCAAAATGACATTTTTTCATATTCTGACACAGAAGCCCCCAAAACCTTAAGATTGTTATAGCTCTAGAACTGCACACAAAGCTAGCTCAGAGCTTTCATTCAACATCATGCTCAGATGAGCTTTCCACTGCTCTCAGTGACAAAGCCTATAGATAACTCATAAGTAATTGGATGGTTACTTTTTGAGAGAAAAAATGTTAGTGTGGGAGTATTCTGCTAGTCTGCGAGAAACGCTTCATTCAAAATGCTTTCTGTTCACATCTCCTATACCACAATGGGGCGCTGTGGTACAATTTCTTTGTGGCTCAATGAGAATATAACGGCATGCAGTCCACCACAGGTGAGAATCGGTACTGCAATTGCGAGTTTGCAGTATAATAAAATCTGAAGGCAGCGTGTCTCTAGAATGGGAGGCTCCTAGTGCTTATTGGCTGAATGAGACGTATAACATTGGAGATTGGCCTCATTTAATCCATCCTCTTTGCATTTCAGAAAAACACCGTGGATCTCTACAGGAGACAAGTACGTGCCAGATGGTTCCTTGAAAGCAAATTTATCATTAGAGGTTTAAACACGATTCCTGACACTATCCAGGATTATTCCCACGTTTCCCTGCTGTCGTGGGACTATTTTTAGATTCCACGTGTCTCTGTCCCTCCATGTTACAGACACACAGTGGAGGGACACAGGGGAGTAGTGCGTTATACGGCTGGGGGAGGGGCTATTATAATCCACAGGTTTAATTAGACATTAATTATTCAGGAGCTGTCCATGCTCATTGGTGTTTGTTCTGTTTCCCAATCTAGATCATGTTCTACCAGCAATCTCTAATGAGATCCACCGTAAAGTCTTCAGTCTCCCTCGGAGGGTGAGTGACATCTCCTCCTTATCGTCTCCTATTCCTATTAAACTAAACAGGTCATTGGTCCTAGATTTAAGCCCCCCCTGGGCCCCTTTCCATTAAGCCCCCTAAGCACTATATATAAATGAACTACCATTCTATGGTCCCCTATACTGAAATATAATAATCTCCCTATACAATCAATAGACTCTCAGCATTATGGGTACCGAGACCTGTAGGCGATGGATTACCAATGGAATCTGATTGGCTACAACTGTGCACCCAGCACAGTGGGAACCTTTGTACAGTTTTATTATATGGTAGATCTGTCCAGTGCAATGATCCTGTAGAGGGCGCTGCACTGCCTTTAAAATCAATAGGAATCCAATCCTTTCTAATAAAAGCCAAGTTACCGCGTCCATGTCTCCGTGGGTCCCTGAATGATGCTGCAATAGCTCCGAGGGCCACTAATGGCTGCACATGGTTTGTCTGCATATTTGTGATCTCTGATTTGGTTTTAGAAATTTCTGATGATTCTTTAACGCACAATGGAACTCCCACCTTTCCATATTGTATCTAAACACCCCAATCACCATCACCCACCACAATGCACCCGCCATCACCCACCAATGCACCATCACCCACAATACGCCTGCCATCACCCATATGCACCATCACCCACAATGCACCCGCCATCACCCACAATGCACCATCACCCACAATGCACCCGCCATCACCCACAATGCACCATCACCCACAATACACCCCGCCATCACCCCAAATGCAACCCCTCCCACCCAATGCACCATCACCCACAATCACCGCCATCACCCACAAGCCCATCACCCACAATGCACCACCTCACCCACAATGCACCATCACCCACAATGCACCCGCCATCACCCACAATGCACCATCACCCACATCCACCCCCTCACCCACAATGCACCATCACCCACAATACACCCGCCATCACCACAATGCACCATCACCCACAATGCACACCCCCATCACCCACAATGCACCCGCCATCACCCCATGCACCCCGCCCTCACCCCAATGCACCATCACCCACAATGCACCATCACCCACAATGCACCATCACCCACAATGCACCGCCATCACCCACAATGCACCATCACCCACATGCACCATCACCCACAATGCACATCACCCACAATGCACCATCACCCACAATGCACCATCACCCACAATGCACCCTCACCCACAATACACCATCACCCACAATTCACACCATCACCCACAATACACCCACCATCACCCCAATGCACCATCACCCACAATGCACCCGCCATCCCCACAATGCACCATCACCCACAATACACCATCACCCCACAATGCACCCACCATCACCCACAAATGCACCCACCATCACCCACAATGCACCATCACCCACAATGCACCCACCATCACCCACAATCACCATCACCCACAATGCACCATCACCCACAATGCACCATCACCCACAATAGCCCTTCACCCCCATATCACCCACCATCACCCACAATGCACCATCACCCACAATGCACCCGCCCGCCATCATCCACAATGCACATCACCCAATGACCCGCCATCACCCAATGCACCATCACCACAAGCACCCCCATCACCCACAATGCACACCCTCACCCCACAATACCCCGCCATCACCCAATGCAACCACACCCACCATCACCCACACCATCACCCACAATGCACCACCCTCCACCACAATGCACTATCACCCACAATACAACCCGCCATCAACCCACTAATGCACCATCACTCACAAGTCACAGCCATCACACCCACCAATGCACCATCACCCAAAATGCACCATCACCCACAATGCACCATCACCCACAATGCACCCACATCACCCACATCACCACCAAATGCACCCACCATCACCCACAATACACCATCACCCACATGCCCCACCATCACCCACAATACACCCACCATCACCCACAAGGCACCATCACCCACAATGCACCCGCCCGCCATCATCCACAATGCACCATCACCCACAATGCACCCGCCATCACCCACAGCACCATCACCCACATGCACCCCTCATCACCCACAATGCACCATCACCCACAATCACCCGCCTCACCCATAATGCACCATCACACCCACCATCACCCACAATGCACCATCACCCACAATGCACCCGCCATCACCCCAAATGCACTATCACCCACAATACACCCGCCATCACCCATAATGCACCATCACCCACAATGCACACGCCATCACCCACAATGCACCATCACCCACAAGGCACCCGCCATACACCCACAATGCACCCGCCATTACCCAATGCACCCGCCATTACCCACAATGCACCGCCATCACCCACAATGCACCCGCCATCACTCACAATGCACCCGCCATCACCACAATGCACCATCACCCACAATGCACCCGCCATCACCCACAATGCACCCGCCATTACCCACAATTGCACCCGCCATCACCACAATGCACCACCATCGCCACAATGCACCATCACCCACAATACACCTGCCATCACCACAATGCACCATCACCCACAATGCATCCGCCATCACCCACAATGCATCCGCCATCACCCACAATGCATCCGCCATCACCCACAATGCACCCGCCATCACCCACAATGCACCTGCCATCACCCACAATAGCACCCGCCATCACCCCACAATACACCAGTAATCACCCACATGCACCATCACCCACAATGCACCATCACCCACAATGCACCATCACCCACAATGCACCATCACCCACAATGCACCATCACCCCCAATGCACATCACCCACAATGCACCCCCATGCACCCCCACATGCACCCACCGCCATCACCCACAATGCACCCGCCATCACCCATAATGCACGGTGTTCCTCCATTACAGGTATGCTGAAGTTCTGTGAGCAGTATTACACCCATGATCCCATTATGTCGGGCTCCCTCCCCAGTAACCCGTGGATCACAGATGACGCCATGTTCTGGGAGCTCAACGCTAAACTGTGAGTTGTCTCTCTCCTTCGTCTATACTGTAATTATTATGGTAATTAACTGATGAAACCATTCCCACTACAGTGAATACGGTGCTTACCGAGGAGACACGCAACCGTCTCTATCGTCAATATGACACCTCATGTGACTTTAACCCACATCTTGCCGTGTTTGCAGGTGGAAGTTCCCACAAAGCTCAGAGTGGAGCGTTGGGCCTTTAATTTCTGCGAACTGATCCGGGATCCCAAAGGGCGACAGAGTTTCCAGCTTTTCCTTAAGAAAGAATTCAGTGGTGGGTCCACGTGTGGGTGAGTGTTTCATTATCCGTTGTACATTATCCGTGTGTGTGTACATATATCCGTGTGTGTACATATATCCGTGTGTACATATATCCGTGTGTGTGTACATATATCCGTGTGTACATATATCCGTGTGTGTGTACATATATCCATGTGTACATATAACCGTGTGTGTACATATATCCGTGTGTAAATATATCCGTGTGTGTACATATAACCGTGTGTGTACATATATCCGTGTGTACATATAACCGTGTGTTGTACATATATCCATGTGTACATATAATCCGTGTGTGTGTACATATATCCGTGTGTGTGTACTATAACCGTGTGTGTACATATATCCGTGTGTACATATATCCCTGTGTACATATATCCGTGTGTACATATATCCATGTGTACATATAACCGTGTGTGTGTACATATATCCGTGTGTACATATATCCGTGTGTGTACATATATCCATGTGTACATATATCCGTGTGTGTACATATATCCATGTGTACATATATCCGTGTGTGTGTACATATATCCATGTGTACATATATCCGTGTGTGTACATATATCCATGTGTACATATATCCGTTCGTGTGTACATATATCTGTTGTGTGTGTACATATATCCAAGTGTACATATATTCAAGTGTACATATATCCATGTATGTGTAAAAGTCCATGTGTAAAATAAAACCGTTGTGTACATATATCTGTGTGTGTGTGTGTACATATATCCATGTGTACATATATTTGTGTGCACATATATCTGTGTGTGTACATATATCAGTGTTTGTGTGTACATATATGTGCGTATGTACATGTAACCGTGTGCGTAATATATCTGTGTGTTTGTGTACATATATCCATGTGTGCGTACATATCTGTGTGTAATCTGGATACATAAATGAACTCTCCGTGTGGGTAATTTATAAGGTGCTGTAGTGGGGTCACTGATCTGAACAAATAACAGGAAACCTAAAACTGACTTTATGGAGAAAGCCACCGAGTCCACAATCAGGTTAACAGGCGATACAGGGGTCTACGTGGCCTAGCAGGTCCACATGTAAAACCAGAATCAGCTATTCTTATTAATGGGAACATTCTCTCCTCTAGGGGAAAACATGAGCTTTTGGGAGGCCTGTGAGGACCTAAAATACGGAGATCAGACCAAGGTGAAGGAGAAAGCGGAGGGGATAGGACAATCTACAAGTAAGTTCATGTGAGCTCACTGGTACTGGACGCATTGTGTATCTCATGAGGGGTTAGAAACAATTGGTTATCTGGTGTATTATAGAGTATTATAAGTTATTTATAAACTGGTGATTATCAATAGAGTCACACACAAACATTAACATACCACCTAACCCTCTATCCCCCTATTCCAATTAAAAACGCAATGTATTTAATAAGTATTATAACTTGTGTATTATAGAGATCAACACAAACATAACCCTACACACCTAACCCTCTCCCCCTATTCATTAAAACCAATGTATTATAAGTATTATATACTGGTGTAATTATAGAGTCAACACAAACATTAACATACACACCTAACCCCTCCCCTATTCATTAAACCAATGTATTATAAGTATTATATTCTGGTGTATTATAGAGTCAACACAACATAACATGTTACACCCTAACCCTCTCCCCTATTCATTAAACACCTGTATTATAAGTATTATATACTGGTGTATATAGAGTCAACACAAACATTAACATACACACCTAACACCTCTCCCCCTATTCATTAAACCAATGTATTATAAGTATTATATACTGGTGTATTATAGAGTCAACACAAACATTAACATGTACACCTAACCCTCTCCCCTATTCATTAAACCAATGTATTAGTATTATATACTGGTGTATTATAGAGTCAACACAAACATTAACAATGCACACCTAACCTCTCCCCTATTCATTAAACCAATTGTATTTAAGTATTATATACTGGTTTATTATAGAGTCAACACAAACATTAACATGTACACCTAACCCCTCCCTATTCATTAAACCAATGTATTATAAGTTTATTACGGTGTATTTATAGAGTTCAACACAAACATAACATACACACCTAACCCTCTCCCCTATTCATTAAACCAATGTATTATAAGTATTATATACTGGTGTATTATTAGTCAACACAAACATTAACATTACACACCTAACCCCTCCCCCTATTCATTAAAAACCATGTATTATAGTATTATATACTGGTGTATTAAGAGTCAACACAAACATTAACATACCACCTAACCAAACCCTCTCCCCTATTCATTAAACCAATGTATTATAAGTATTATATACTGGTGTATTATAGAGTCAACACAAACATTAACATGCACATCTAACCCTCTCCCCTATTCATTAAAGGAGAACTAAACCCAATTTTTCATACTCCAGAATCTGAAAACAACCCCCCTAAAAACACCAATAAGCCTATAAAATCCCACTCCGTAAATTGTCTTAAAGTAATGTAAGCCTGTTTAAGAACTGATGAAGTATCGTGGTAATTCGTGTCAACCCACACCTTCTCACAAAGTCCACATGCTTCCTTGCTTTATCTGTCCAGTAAAGGATTGGCCTAGAGATTATTATGGGTGGTGCCCACAATGCACCCGCCATCACTCACAATGCACCCGCCATTACCCACAATGCACCCGCCATCACCCACAATGCACCCGCCATCACCCACAATGCACCTGCCATCACCCATAATGCACGGTGTTCCTCCATTACAGGATGCTGAAGTTCTGTGAGCAGTATTACACCCATGATCCCATTATGTCGGGCTCCCTCCCCAGTAACCCGTGGATCACAGATGACGCCATGTTCTGGGAGCTCAACGCTAAACTGTGAGTTGTCTCTCTCCTTCGTCTATACTGTAATTATTAATGGTAATTAACATGATGAAACCATTACCACCTACAGTGAATACGGTGCTTACCGAGGAGACACGCAACCGTCTCTATCGTCAATATGACACATCATGTGACTTTAACCCACATCTTGCCGTGTT
>CM033476.1:1248790-1276743 GCA_019447015.1 Hymenochirus boettgeri
TTTCCCAGAGCCTGTATCAAAATGAGAGGTAAGACACAGATTACTGGTTTTATATCAAGGTGTTCTGCCTTCTGGTTCAGTTTTGTTCTGTGGCTTTAGTTGTCCTTTAAACCAATGTATTATAAGTATTATATACTGGTGTATTATAGAGTCAACACAAACATTAACATGTACACCTAACCCTCTCCCCTATTCATTAAACCAATGTATTATAAGTATTATATACTGGTGTATTATAGAGTCAACACAAACATTAACATGTACACCTAACCCTCTCCCCTATTCATTAAACCAATGTATTATAAGTATTATATACTGGTGTATTATAGAGTCAACACAAACATTAACATACACACCTAACCCTCTCCCCTATTCATTAAACCAATGTATTATAAGTATTATATACTGGTGTATTATAGAGTCAACACAAAACCTACCCCCTCCCCCACACTAACCCTCTCCCCCTATCCTTCACCCCTGTCTTATCCGTATTATACTCTGGTGTCTTTCTAGCGTCCCCACAGCTCATTCCAAATTACCCCTACCCTCTCCCCCCTCATTCCTTACCGCCCGCTCTACGTAGATATCTCCTGGTGTATCTCGACGTCCCCCCCCATCCTACCCTGTCCTCTCCACCCTTTTCTCCTTATTCCTATCACCCCCAACGACTTCTAAGTATTACTATGGCTTGGGTATATGCTTGCAACACAAACCTTACCCTACACCCCGAACCTCTCCCCTATTCATTTCACCCCTGAGCTCATACGTCTTATTATGGTGTATATAGAGTCCACACAACCTCTCACCCCACACCCTCCCCCTTCCCCACCGATCATTTGTTCAACCAATGTAATTATAAGTATTTATGTTCCTGGGTCTTATAGCAGTCCCACACCACCTTTACCATACACCCCTCCCCCCCTCTCCCGTTTCCTTACCCCCCATGTCTTTCAGTAATCTCACCTGGCTGAATAATCGGTCCCAGACCCGCAATAACCTCCACCCTTCCCCCACTCTCCCTCTCCTTCCACTCCTGTCTTATACGTTTATCCCCTCTCGGTGTCCTCTCGCGTCCCCACCCCCCTCCCCTCCCCCCCTCCCCTATCTCCCCCTTCCACGCCACCAATGTCTTTATACGTCTTTCATCTACTAGGTGTAGTCTACGTGTCCAAACCAACCAATTCCCCTACATCCCCCTCCCCTTCGTTATCTTCACAATGATCGACGTCTTCATCTACATGTGTCCTTGCTCGAGTCCCCCCCCACCATGCATGTCCCCCTCCCCTCTCCCTCTAATATCTACCCCGGATATTTTAATACGTCTTATTTATCTTGGTTGACCTTATTATGAGCAGCCCCCCCCCCCCCCTTCCCCGTCCATACCCTTCCCTATCCTTCACTACCCTCCTGCTCCCTACGTCGTATTTCTACTGGTGTCTTCTCGCGTCCCAACCAACCATCCCCTGTACAATTCTACCCTCTCCCATCACTTACCCACTGTTATCCCTGTCCAAGTTCTATAATGGTAGTGTTATCAGAGAGTCCCATTCCAACACCTACCCCTACCCCAAACGCCGTCCCCTCTCCCCCCGACTCTGATTTTCACACCCATGTTCTTATGCGTCTTCTCTCGGGAGGTCTTTTAAGGACGCCCACCCACCAATCACCTACACCCCCTCCCCCTTCTCCTATTCCCCCTTACAACCAAAATGCACGCTTACGATGGAGGGATTTTTTGGCGTGATTTGTGCCACACACCACATTAACATGAAACCTCCATCCCTCTCCCCTATCATTCAAACCAACTGAGATTATTAGTTACATTATTATATACTGGTGTATATTATAGCCTTGTCTCCACAAACTTAACATGTACACTACCCCTCTCCCCCATTCATTAAAACCCAAGTATATAAGTATTTATATTATGGGTGTATTAATCGCGCGTCCCCCCCCCCCTTGCCCTCTGTCCCCCTCTTTCCTTCCCTCTCCTTCCACTGGTCCATTCCCGTCATTTCTCCTTGTGTATTAGAGCGTTCCAACCCACCCCTACCTCACAACCGACCCCTCTCCTCCTTATTCCTTCCACCTCCCCCCTGTCTCCGGTCTTCTCTCTGGTGTATTCTCGAGTTCCCCCCCCCAACTTCACCCTCCCCCCTCCCCCCCTCTCCTTTTCCTTCCCCACCTGGGTTTTATCAACTTCTCTCTGGATATATTCTAGAGTCCCCCCCCCCCCCTTCCTTCCCCCCCACCCCCTACCCCGCCCCTGCTCCCCTCTTCCTCACACCAATGCTTCTCTTAAGCTACCTTATATAGAGGGTATCTAGAAGTACATATCCCAACCCAATTTCCCCCTACACCCCCCAAACCTCCTCTCCCCTCTTCCATTCACCCACTGGCTCTAAGTATACCTTCTCCTGGGTATTAGAGTCAACACACACCACTTACCCATAACTCCCACACCCCACCCCTCTCCCTATTCATTAAACCAATGTATTATAAGTTTATTCTCTGGTGTATTTAGGTCACACAAAACTCCCATCACCACCTCACCTTCCTATTCATAAACCCAATGTATTATAAGTTTATATACTGGTGTATTATGATACACCAAACATTAACAGTACACACCTAACACTCTCCCCTTTCATTAAACACTGATTATATGTTTTTATACTGGTGTCATTATAGGTCAACCAACCAACATGAATACACACTCACCTCTCCACTATCTACACCCCATGTTTAAGATTTAAGTATCACTTGTGGATATAGAGCAACACAAACATATACAACACACCCTAACCCTCATACCCCCTATTCATTCCAACTCTGTATATATAGTATATTATCTGGTGGATTACTAGACGTCACACACAACATTAACATGTACAACATCAACCCCTCTCCTCCCTCATTCATTAAACACCAATGATTATAAGATTAATACTGGTGTATTATAGAGTCAAACAAACATAACTACACCACACCTATCCCTCTCACCCTATTCATCTCAACACCAATGTATATTAACGTTATAGGGGTGTATTATAGAGTCAACACAAACATTAACATACACACCTAACCCTCTCCCTATATTATTAAACCAATGTACTATAATATTATATACTGGTGTATTATAGAAGTCAACACAAACATTAACATACACACCATCCCCCTTCCTATTCTTAAACCAATGTATTATAGTATTATATATGGGTTTATGAGTCAACACAACATTAACACACAACCTACCCTCTCCCCATTCATTAAACCAATGTATTATAAGTATTTACTAGGGTGTATTAGAGTCAACACAAACCTAACATGCACACCTCCCCTTCCCCTTCATTCACATGTTTATAAGTATATATACTGGTGTTTATAGAGTCAACACAAAACTTAACATCCACTAACCCCGTCTCCTATTCATTAAACCCAATGTTTATAGTATTCATATGGTGTATTATAGAGTCAACACAAACATTAACATACACACCTACCTCCCCTATTCATTAAACACACTGTTTGTAAGTATTATACTGGTGTATTATGGTCACCAAACATTAAACATACCACATAACCCTCCCTATTCTTAACCAATGTATTAAGTATTATTTACCGGGTTTATAGGTCACCCACCTTCATCCCCCTAACCCTCTCCCCTTCATCACCCCGTATTATAAGTATTATATACTGGTGTATTTAGGTACACACAAACATAACATACACACCTAACCCTCTCCCCTATTCTATAAACCAATGTATATAAGTATTATATCATGGTGTTTTAGCGTAACCCACCTTCACATCACACCTAAACCCTTCCCCCTATTCTTAACCAATGTATTAGTAAGTATCTGGTGTATTTAGAGTCAACACAACATTAACATACACCTAACCTCTCTCCCCTATTCTTACCCATGTTTATTGTATTATTCTGGTGTATTAGAGTCAACCAAACATTCCCCTCCCCCTCCATCTTCCTCCCCTATTCATTAAACCAATGTATTATAAGTATTTCTCTCCTGGGTATGCTCGCGTCCCCCCCATTCCCCTGCCCACCTATCTCTCCCTCTTCATTTCACCCCTGTCTTCTCCGTCTAATCTTGGGGCTCTCGATAGTCCCTCCACCCACTTCCTGCCCCCCTCCCCTCCCCCCCTGCTCTTCCACCCCCCCTGTATCCTGACGCATCTCCCTCCGGGTGTCTTATCGCGTCCCCCCACGCTCCCACCATTGACCCTGACCCCTCCCCTTCCTCTCATCTTCCCAACTAGTCTGTCAGCATTCTCTCTGGTGTCATTATTCGCGTCCCCCCCCACCCCCTTCCCTACCCCATCCCCTCGATCCCCCTCCCCTCCTCCTCAAACCCCCCCCCCCTGCTTCTTCCGTCTGTCCTCACTGGTGTCTTTATCGCCGTCCCACACCAACACCACTCGTATCCCTGTCCTCACACCTTCTCCTTCTTATTCTCCTAACACCCCCACCCCATGCCACACAGAACCGTCTTCTCAGTACTGCGCCAGCACCTATATCGAGTCACCACCTGACCCCCCTTCCCTCAACCCTCTCCCTCTCCCCCTCTTCATACTACACCACTGTCTAATAGTATTATTATACTGGTGTCATTCTCGCGTCAACCCCAAACCTGTGATCATGGACCCATCCACCCATCCCTCTCATTCCATCCCCTGTATTCTACGTCTTATTAGCACTGGTGTCATTCTCCGGAGGTCCACCACCCACATTCACCTCCCCCCTCCCCACTCTCCCCCTATCCCCTCCCCCCTGTCCTTCTCAGTAGTCTCTCCTTGGGTCTCTAGAACTCACCAACACCCCACACTTCACATCCCCCCCCCTCACCCTCTCCCTATTCATTCAACCCACGTTTATAAAGTCATCTATGGTGTATTTTCTCGTAGTCACACCACCGGAAACATGACCATACCAACCTACTCCCCTATCCCCCTATTCATTCACACCCAAGTATTTATAAGTCTTATTATACTGGTGTATGCTCGAGTCAACACAACACTTATACGGTACCCTACCCCTCCCCTCTTACCCACTTTGTCTTCTCAAGTATTCTATCGGGTGATTATAGCGACCAGTCCCCCCCCCCCTTAAATACTCCCCTACCTTTCTCCCCTCAGTCCTTTACTATACCCAGTCTTATTACGTCTTAATATGGATGTATATCGAGTCCCCACCCCCCCCACCCGGGCATGCCCACCCCCCCCCTCAATTCCCCCCTTACTGCCCCACATCCGTAGTTTATAGAACACTCCTTACCTTACATTCACGGCTCCAAAATCAGTTCCTGACTGTTGCCCCTCACAGTCCAGGAAACTGCTGTGTAGGACGCACCGTGTGTGGAACTCATGCGGCGTCTTGCGCCTCCTCAACCTCCTCCAGGTTTGGGCTAATGCTCTGGCGACCTTCCTGACCTTCAGCACAATCACGGTACCCACGGCTGCCGGTCAATACGCCCCTGCCTTCGCAACTTCATAGCAAGCGCGGGCACTGCACCCTGCAGCCGGGAGAGGGGCACGGACGGAAGTAATCGGGGCGCCTTGTAACCCATTATATCTATATGCGGTGGGGGCCGGGGGATGCATGGGCCCTACCATCTTTTCCCCCCCCAAAAGTTAAATTCCGGGCCCCCCGTGGACACTGCATTGTCACATCCCCAAACACATAACCCTCTCCCCTAATGCATTATAAGTATTATAAGTTTTAGAGATTGTATTACAACTCCCACGGTTCCAATGTAATTTATTGATATAAAGAGATTTGATATTGAAAATTTGCCTGTTGGAACAGAACGTTTAGGGCTTATTCACACGAGGGCGGTAAACAGCCGTGTTACAAATAAATGCAGAAACACAGAAGGAGACACATTATAGCAATCGGTCTGTGGTGCGTACAGAGCATTTCAACACACAGGGAAACATGCAGGTAAAATTCCAACACGTTTCCCCGCCTGCTGAACCAGATCACGGTCTAAGTGAAAGCCATTTTCTCATTATGTTTCAGGCTCTTTCTGGCCCCAGGAGCGAGACGCTGGATTAATATCGATGGGAAGACGATGGACATCACCGTGAAGGGGTTAAAACATCCACATCGCTATGTTCTGGATGCAGCCCAAACGCACATTTACATGCTGATGAAAAAGGTAATAACCAATAGTCTGTACTTGACATGGACACGTCTAGCTACCCCAGCCCCCCGCAGTTTCCCCCAGACTTAAACCCCAACAATATGGTATAAAATGGAGTTAAACTGATTTCTGCACCGAGACGTGACCAGCTGAAGGTACAAGAAAGATGTCACCAGCCCAGGAACCTGAAATACTTAGTTGCAGGGGGAGATCCCTATCCAGTCAAGCGATCGAGTCATTATCCAATCACGGTCAATATGTCCTGACGGCTTCCTGTAACCAGGAGCTTCTGCTGGTTCCATCTCTGTGCAGAAATAGATCTTCATGGGATAGAAACTCTGTAGCCAGTGTGGCCTGACTCACCATTAGTCTATCCATACTCACCCGGCCATATCAGATAGTGTGTCCTATCCTTCAGCCTTGACTGTAGAGAACTTGGGGCTGTTACACAACCAATGAGACACCGTAGTCTGTCAGTCACCAAGAAAATTGGTACCGCTAATATGGACCAATCATAATCGGACAATCTGTCCACATTTTCTCATTAATCCGGTCAATATCTCGTCTGATTTTGGCGAAAAATTGTCAGTTGTTATCTTGCCAATATTCCAGCCTGACCGGCCAAGTTATTGTACCGGGCAGTAGATAAATATAACCTACCCCTGTAGTGGATTTCTTTGGGAGGAACTGTAAGATTATAGCCTTATAATATTACAGTTCCAGAAGGAGAAGGAAACCAGAAGCCACAAAGGGTTAGGTTATAATAAATAATGCACCACGAACTGTAAATTATAAGGATATTAGAAGTCACCTTGGAGTTCCGTGCCCTGTTTAAAGGGTGCTGGGGCTGGGGCCTTGTTTTTTTTTCTGGTCACAGAACTCCTCTGTGACTTCTAATATCCTTATAATTTACAGTTAGGGGTGCATTATCCACTATATTAACCACACTGTCCATTATAAACCGATATATCCAGTGCTGCAATTACCATTTCCATTCCAACCCTGTGTAACATTGACCAGTAACCAGAATCCCGTCTGTCTCGGTAGGATTCCTATGCGAGGTATCTGAAATCTCCCATCTACAAGGAGATGTTGGCTAAAGCCGTTGTTCCACAGGAGACCAGAAAAAGGCAAGTGTGATTGATACTAGAAATGTCTGTGGGGGTCCCCTGGCAAAACACAACGTGGGAGACCCCTTTATAGTCTATGATATACAGGGAATTTCCCTGTTTGAACCCCCCTAAAAACATGGCATGTTTCCCCGAAGTTCCCCCATCAGAATAAAGGAGATGAAGGGGACCCTGAATTTAACATGGTTGTTGGTGCCAGAAGGGCTGATCTACTGGGATTTTCACACTGTGCAATGTACAACTAGATGAAAACCAACCATCCAAACATTGGCATTGGCCAATGCTGCCACCTAGTGGAGAAACCATTAAATCATGCAGGTCCTAGGATAACAAGTTCTCTGGGAGTCTGAATTATATTTGTTGCCCACTTTATGGCATTTAAAGGGCTCCTCAATGCATGTGTAATTAAAGGGACAGACATTCCCTGTGATTTACAAAACCGCCACATCAAAAGGGGCTTACCCCCTAAATTCCACAATACAATATATTAAAGGGCAAGTGATACCTCTTTTTAATCAGCAGTGTCATGCGTATGAGACAGAAAGGTGACGCGAAGTGACTTCTAGTCATCGGTCCTAGTCTATTTTCTTAAAACACAATGAAATCATTGTAATGTTGGGACTACATATCCCAGCATCCCCTGAGAGTTAGCAGCCATTCCAAATGATCTAACCAATCCTAGGGAGAGCCCACATGGCCTTGGTTGTAACGTGTTTGTCATTTGTTCCCACAGTAATTTCCCCTTCATGCGCCGACACCGGCGATCTAGTCCCAGTCCAGTGATCCTCAGGCAGCTGGAGGAGGAGGCGCGAGCGAAGGAGATGGCGAACACGGTGGATATAACCCAGGTTATGAGCAAGTTGGAGCAGAGAAACCAATTGAAGCAAGAGGCGGCCAGACACAATTAACACACAGTGGAGATGGAGGCCTGGAAGTAGCTCACTATAGGAAGGGACAACTAGCAGCCCAGTGGGGCTTAGCCCAGGAACCTGCCCCCTACCCCCGAGGTGTAGGAGAACCTGAGTTAGATGATAGAGAGGTCAGACCATAGAGACAGCAATGTACAACAATGGGTGAGGTCAGCACTAATGGCTCCATGGTCTATAGAGTGTGAGGTCAACGTACGACTCCCTGGGGAAACTTGTCCCATATCCTCCATAATCTCCGTTCCATTCATCTTGACTTTAAACCTTTCAGTGAACAATTGTTCCCTTTAACTTTAATTTAAAGGGATTTGACTGACAGTCAGACAGTGATGGTCCTGACCCTATTAGAATATGGAGATAAAGTCAACACCCCAGGTCTGAGGACACTAGTGTTACCACTCGGGGCAATAATTCAACCCAACAGACGATCATTGCTTCCAAACGGTGGGTCCGGCCGAAATATTGTTGGTCGGCCACAAATTTTGGCAAAACCAATGATTTGTGTGGTCCATACGTTTTCTTTGGTTCTCAGTGAATGTTGTTGAAGAGGTTGAAAGCCGTAAGGTTAGAAGTTCTTCCATCTTCCTTTCCCTGAGACATTAAACTGGCCCCTGATCAGCTTCCACCACTGGATGAAATATGAAAATCCCCAGGAAAGGATCCAACCCAATGGAATTCATTCTGTCTAGGAAATAGAATTCAGGGTGTTCTCAGCTTCTTGCTTTAACTCAATAAAACTGTAACGTTATCCAATACTGTCCGCTTGCCATTCATGTCTTTTCATCCATCTTCATGTGAAGTCACATGTTTTATTGCTGAGACCTATTCACCCTCCATGTTCCCACCCATGTCTTGTCCATTGTTATGTGTTAATAAAGTGTGTTACTTGTAGTGTAACTCCTTACTCTCTTATCCTTACAGTTGTGTCATTACACGGCTCCGATCCCTCACCTGACCGTCTACACTGGTACCTGCGCCCTACCTTCCCCATCTAACCTGTTCCTCACCTGCCACCCAGCAGGGGACTTCTCTGCTCCTTCCCCCGGACATTCCATCCTGCCCAATTCTGCCGCCTGCCCTTCCCCTATTAGTGTAGCTATAGAGAGCACCCCAGGGGTGGAGAGAAAATGGGAAACAAACTCCACCCACGAGGACCATTATCCCTCCCCTGCGGAGAATAAGTCAGGGGTTCCTTTTGGTCCAGAAGGCGCCACTGATGGGAACTACCTGTCTGTCCCCTCTGAGGTCAAACCATTCCAAAAATCCAAGGTAACCTTATCATTCAGCAAGCTGTTAAAACGGGGGTGTTCGAGCTCCCCAGTATTCGCCACACTTTCTCCCAAGTGCCCTGCAGTTAATCACAGTAAAGTCCAACCTCTCAATGAAATGGAGCAAGATTTGCAGCAGACGTCCAAGAAAGTGACCAAGTAAGTGACTTGCCTTCTCCCATATCATATGCCTTATACAGTGTACTGGGCCCACTGGGGGAGGATTTTTCTCTGGCACTGCTCACTTGTTTATATTTATATTCCATGCTATGTCCATAGAGCTACTAGCACTGTACATTCTTACAGTACACTAGAAAATGGTGGAGGATGAGACAGTTCACTGAGCTCCCAGACTTCCCCATGCTGCACAAATGCATTGGTGATATTCTAATACACACAGGTAGCCTGGTGAGGGAGGTGCCCTTAGCAAACTTACACTTTAAGGAACCGCGGCGGGAGATTTATAATCCTGTCAGTAGGAAATTCTTCCTCCGGTCTGTGAAAAAAATGGTAATGTGGGGTGGAGAAGACTAATGGGTGAACCAAGAGAATTTAATGGGTGAATTTCACAGCCCCAATGAACGGGTGACTGGAATTACATTTGAAAACCCTTCGTCTTACCTTCCAGTTAATCCCTTGGTGGCCACACACCATGCAGAGATAATAAAGATCTGAGGTTAGAAGAAATGTCCAGTACTTTAGGAATGCTAACATCACTCCATGGCCTTTTGATGATGTCACGGCATGTCACATTTCCATAATGATGTAGCAATGATGCATGCCCAGACCATCGTTAAAGAGGCGGAGGGCGCCAACCAGTGATGTCTAAAGTACCAGCCAAATCCCATTGAATCCGACGGGGTTTGTCAGGTATCTTTAATGTGTATGGGCACATTTACCCTTTAAAATAAAGATTAAACATACTATTGTAAGAGAAGACAATGCATGAGTGCAGAACTCTGGTTGGCCCAGAAACCCGATTCCTCTTAATAAGACATACAGTACCCATCACAACCTCCAACAGGACCTAGTACCATCTGTGGCATGGCAATGGGTAAGGTGGCTTTAGGGGTTGGTAAATACGGGGCAATATTTTGTCTTGATCCATCACACAAGAAATTATAGTGATTGGTTAAAAGGTCGATAATGATTTACCACACAAATTACCGCTTTCAAGTCATTTAGTACTAAATCAGTTGAATGGATGATTGGAAATGTGGTCTTCAGTAGGCCTCAAGGTTGTTAGGCCGAAATATCGCCTGTGTCACTTTAACTTTGCCCGATAGACCACCCATTGGCTTGTGTTCCCCAGAGACACCATGCAGCGTTGGTGTTTTTACAGATATTTGTGTTGCACGATCACCGCATGGCATCACTTGTGTTTTTTCCCTTTGGCTTCCTCAGCTGCCATTTTATTTTCATTCATGCGAAGAGAAAGACGCTGGTTTTGTGCTTTGGGAAATGTGTGTTGGCAAGATGGCCGTGTCTGCTCTGGTCACCTGATCCAAACCGCCACCTTTGCATTTGTGTGTGTTACCCTAAACCACAAGATCCCTCCCCTTTGTGCTCAGTGTGCACATCCATGTTCACTATGGCAATGGTAAGTGGCCGAATAATACAGTCCTATAGCTACTACATATTTCCATACATTAGGGGAAACATGCCCTACTTATAACCGTGTGGGGTCTTTATTAATATACCCAATGGGTATATTAATACAATGTTTCCAAGTAATTATAATCTGTCATTTAAATGTTCTCCCATCTTGCTGGTCATGTGACTTCTCATGTGACCATAGTCATGTGACCATAGTCTTAATGACACTATTATCACAGTATTAACAATGTAACAATGTCCAATCTCCCCAAATGTAGTTTTTTCCAGATCAAGGTGGACATCCCCTCGGAGTGTCGGATATACCCCATCGACTCGGAGGACGACAGCCAGCCGGCTTGTAGAGATTCTGTCCAGGAAGTCATCTGCCCTTGGGAGAACATGACAGAGGAGGGCAAGGCCGGTTAGGGCCAGACACATTGACCAGATCTTACTTGGGACAATATGAGACTTGTTTCAACAAACTGAGATTGAGTAGCCTTGAGTGCATTAAATGCCTAAACAAATCCAGCAATTGCCTTCACTAGTAACTAGGTCACTGCCAGAGGAAGAGGAGAATGTAAGGTTGTCTCCTACTATGGACCAAACCAAACTCAGAACTTCATGGGGGAAATCTGTCCGACCAACCGACTTGGAAAAGGATTGATCATTGTCTATGGAACATGTGATTATCTTACGAGAAAGAGTTAAAAGGCCAAATATTAGTCAGTGCCAATATCAGATAGTCCCCGGAGAAGAGACCACTAGCCTTAAATTGATTCACCCTTTGTGAAGATTTAGAAATGGATGTTTAGAGGGATAGAAGGACGTCAGACTTTAGAATGTAAATGAAGAATTCTAGAAGAAGGGGATAACTGTGTGACCTCAAACCCAAGGACTTTTCAATAGATGGGAAAGGTTTTGGCTAAATTTGGGTGTTAAATTACCCTTATTCATATTAGGTTTTGTGATCATCATGATGGACCTTAATGATAGTCAAAAGAGTCAATCAGACACAAAGACCCAGCACCTATTGCTTCCCCATTTCAGACCTACAGAGAGATCCATTGGGCAGAGTCCTTCTCTCGGGCAGATTCATTGGACAGAGGGACCTTCACTTGTGTAGATTCATTGGGTAAATTCAACCTTCTCTCGGGTAGATCCATTGGGCAAAGTCGACCTCTCAGGTAGATCCATTGGACAGAGTCAACATTTCCTCTGGTAGATCTATTGGGCATAGAGATCTTTTCTTCAGTAGGTCCATTGGGCAGATAGACTTTCCCTGGGTTATATCCATTGGACAGAGAGACCCTTTTTCTTGGGTAGATTCATTGGGCAGAGAGACCTTCTCTCGAGTAGAACCATTGGACAGAGAGACCTTCCCTTGGGTAGATCCATTTGGCAGAGAGACTTTATCCCGGGTAGATCCATTTGGCAGAGAAACCTTCTCTCAAGTAGATGCATTGGGCAGTGAGACCTCTCGGGTAGATCCATTGGGCAGAGAGACCCCCTCAGCTAATTCCATTGGGTAGAGAGAACGCCTCTTAGGTAGATCCATTGGGCAGAAAGACTTTCCCTCTGGTAGATCCATTGGGCAGAGAGACCTTCCCTTGGGTAGATCCATTGGGTAGAGAGACCTTCCCTCGGGTAGATCCATTGGGCAGAGAGACCTTCCCTCAGGTAAATCCATTGGGCAGAAAGACTTTCCCTCTGGTAGATCCATTGGGCAGAAAGACTTTCCCTCTGGTAGATCCATTGGGCAGAGAGACCTTCCCTCGGGTAGATCCATTGGGTAGAGACCTTCCCTCGGGTAGATCCATTGGACAGAGAGACCTTCCTTCGGGTAGATCCATTGGACAGAGAGACCTTCCTTTGGGTAGATCCATTGGACAGAGAGACCTTCCCTCGTGTAGATCCATTGGACAGAGAGACCTTCCCTTGGGTAGATCCATTGGACAGAGAGACCTTCCCTCTGGTAGATCCATTGGACAGAGAGACCTTCCTTCGGGTAGATCCATTGGACAGAGAGACCTTCCCTCGGGTAGATCCATTGGACAGAGAGACCTTCCCTCGGGTAGATCCATTTGAAAGAGAGACGAATTGCCCATTAGTAGGCAGTTCTTTGGGATGTTTGGTCAAGTCCTGGACTGTTTATAGGGCTGAATGTTTTTCCTTTAGAAACCTTGGACCAAAAGCTTCAAGTACAACTGTGGTGATGTTGTTCCACCCATCCCAGTGGGAAGACTCGCTCTGCAAGAAGCTTTTCCCATTGGATAGATCCCAGACTGGGGCACAGAGTTTAGACAATACAGTGTCATAATGTCGCATGGGAAAGTGTCACGTTCGATTAGTGCCAAAACTTTTACCAGAATGTTCCACTTCTACCATTTGTTTATGTTTCTAATAAATAGGGTCTGATGCCTTATACAGTTCACAGATGTTTATTCAATACAATAAACCTCAATAAATGGTAACCAAGGTGGGAAGTGCTGATTGGTCAAATGCTGCTCACCGTCCACATGGTTATTCTGGGATTGGTGCAGATTCACAATGTAGAGAAGAAAGGTGGAAAGAGAGACCCAGACACATTGCTGGCAGATAGAATTAGGTTTAAAGGGGAAATAAGCCAAATACAAAATTTATACTTAATCTTTTCCTGTTTCCTATCAGTATGTTAAATTTACCTGCGTTTCCCTTCCCCTGACCTGCTAGTAACAGAAAGTATTGGTACCAACAGGAGGGTTCAATCTGTGGCTATAATGACGTGTGTGTGTGTGTGTGTGTATGTGTTCGTATGTATGTGTGTGTGTCTATGTATGTGTGTGTCTGTGTGTATGTATGTATGTGTGTGTGTGTCTGTATGTTAGTGTGTGTCTGTGTGTATGTATGTATGGTGGTGTGTGTGTGTGTGTGTGTCTGTATGTATGTGTGTGGTATGAATCTGTCTTTGTGTGTGTGTATGTGTGTCTGTATGATGTATGTATGTATGTGTGTGTCTGTATGAAGTGTGTGTGTGTCTGTATGTATGTGTGTGGTCTGTGTGTATGTATGTATGTGTGTGTGTGTGTGTCTGTATGTATGTGTGTCTGTATGAATCTGTCTTTGTGTGTGTGTGTATGTGTGTCTTATGTATGTATGTGGTGTCGTATAATGTGTGTGTGTGTCTGTATGTATATGTTTTGTGTCTGTGTGTATGTATGTATGTATGTGTGTGTGTTGTGTGTGTGTGTGTGTGTGTGTTGTGGTGTCTGTATGTATGTGTGTGTCTGTATGAATCTGTCTTTGTGTGTGTGTATGTTTTCTGTATGTATGTGTGTGTCTGTATGAATCTGTCTTTGTGTGTGTGTGATGTGTGTCTGTATGTATGTTGTGTGGTGTCTGTATGAATGTGTGTTGTGTCTGTATGTATGTGTGTCTGTGTGTATGGTATGTATGTATGTGTGTGGTCTGTATGTATGTGTGTGTCTGTATGAATCTGTCTTTGTTGTGTGTATGTGTGTCTGTATGTATGTATGTGTGTGTCTGTAGAATGTGTGGTGTGTGTCTGTATGTATGTGGTGTGTCGTGTGTGTATGTATGTATGTATGTGTGGTGTGTCTCTGTATGTATATGCGTGTGTCTGTGTGTATGTATGTATGTATGTGTGTGTGTCTGTATGTATGTGGTTGTCTGTATGATCGTCTGTGTGTGTGTGTGATGTGTGTCTGTATGATGTTGTGTGTCTGTATGAATGTGTGTGTGTATGTATGTATGTGTTGTGTGTGTCTGTATGAATCTGTCTTGTGTGTGTGTGTAATGTGTGTCTGTATGTATGTGTGTGTCAGTATGATGTGTTGTGTGTTTGTCTGTATGTATGTGTCTGTATGTATGTGTGTGTCTGTATGAATTGTGTGTGTTGTATGTATGTGTCTGCATTTATGTGTGTATATGTTTTGTATAGAGCTGTGGTGTGCATGCATGTATGCATCTATGTTTAGTAGTATAATATAATCATAGTAGTATAATATAATAATAATAGTAGTAGTATAATAATATAATAATTGTAGAAGTATTATAATAGTAGTATAATAATATAAGTAACATAATAATATAAAAATAGTAATATAATAATATAATAATAGCAATATACTAATATAAAACTAGTAGTATAATAATATTAATACAATACACACGGTCTCCCATTGTACTGAGTGATTGAAAAGATAACGGTAATAGTGGGTCGTATTTATGAAGCAGCGGTCTATAATACTAACCGAGAGTTTTTAGCCGTGGATGCCGGACCCATTTGGGGAGAAGGCGGGAAAGTGCGTGTGCCGTGGGGATGATTCTGAACAGAATCGGGGGGTTGCTAGTATCTGATAGAAACGAACTATAACAATCGTTACACAATGATAACAGGCGGTAATAAAGATGATAACGGGCGGTAATAAAGATGATAACGGGCGGTAATAAAGACGCCAATCCTTAATTAGTGACCGCGTCATTAATACCGTCCGGACTATTGCAGTTCTGGTAATTCATTTCCGATTGTGTCGTTATTTAGCGATATAGATGGAAACTTCCCGCCGCTATGTAACGATATAGACCCATAGATATAGCCCATTACTTACTGGTAACAACGCTTTAGAAATAACAGCTAACAGTCCCACGGCACAGACATATTGGGGATTCCCATTTCCATGGTAGCCCTTTAGTGAATGCTATGCCTTCTAGGAATATTCCGCGAGCTGGAGAAGAACCGTGGCAGCTCTAGGCTGCTCAATAAAAGCCCAAGCCGGTCTACGTCCGGTTCTTTATACGAAGTTCCAATGCGGGTGCTCACTCCTCTGGTATCCTTCCCTCCATGGAAATCGTATTCAGAAGAAACAAACTGAAAATCAATATTTTAATACGTGACCAACATCAAACATACACAACGTTTCAGGGGGTAACAGGCACCCCCTTCCTCGGGTTCAGTTCTGAGCTTCTGGTTCTAATACCCCTACAGCTCCCATTGATAACGGAAGATCTCGCCCCAAGAGCTTACATAGGAGCAGCATCAGAGACCCCAATAAAAGAGACATTTTACTTGGCCTGGAATAAAAGTTTGCGGTGTAACAATCCGTTGTCTTTTAGAGAGCGGAGAGGCGAGATCTCCCCCGGCTGCTCTCGATGCCGCACGCTGACGGCTCTCTCTGAAGAAACGCGAACAAAAGGAAAGTTGACAGACAGAACCGACTTCAAAAGACGCTCCTTTTCCTGGGCCCAGCGGGGGACGGCTCTTATTTTGTTTACAGAACCCGCCTGGTCGTCCTCTCAATGATTCGCTATCAGTGGGGTAGCTGCAGAATTTCTACCTCCGCCACACTGTGCCGTCTTCACCTTGACATTTCACAGTGTTTCCTATTAAAGCGCCAGGATGGGTCGGTCTCCTCTGATCTGAGACGCTCTCGCTGTGCCAGGGCCAATTTAAACCTTTTCTACCTTTACCTGCATAAAACGTCCTACCAAGAAGGCCATAGAAATCTCCTACATTGAGATAAAGAGCAGGGGACGCCCGAGGTCAATAACACAGGGAGAGAACGCTACTGACGGACAGTTAAGGAACAAAAGAAAGTCGCCCTGCTGCTCTGCAGGTCAATAAAAGGGGCGGCGATGGTGCAGATCAGAGTGTGTGTGTGTAGACAGACAAGTCTTTATCATGGTGGGATGGGGGAGAGGACAAGACAGTAGGTTATACACACATTGGCCAGTAGAGGGCGATCCAGCTCTGTGACAGTGTTTATACAGTGCCGACGCCTGTACAGGGAGAAGCATCAGGGGCGTCTGGCCTGTAATAGAGATGGGATCCCAGTTCGACACGAACTCAGATCCGACATGGAACCCCTCGGTTCCGAAATCCAAACGATCCGTCCAAATCTGATCCGGATCCTCCGGATTTTCGATAATTTTCGAAAATAGCCTCAAACGTTGGAAAATGATCGAAAATACGATCAGAGACCATTTTCCAGTTTCCGATCGTATTTTCGAAAATCGAACGTTCGAGGCTATTTTCGAAAATGATCGAAAATTCGTGCCGGTGCCGAATTTTCCCGAGATCTGGGAATCCGAAAACGGAACGAAACTAGCGAGTTTCGTCCATCTTTAGTCTGTAACGGAGAATAAATAAAATCCACATTGTCACAAAGCGAAGATATTAAAAGAGAACTAAACCCACATTTTACACTCCAGAATCTGAACATTTACCCTCTAAAAACACCAATAAACTGTAAATCCCACTACAGTAAAAGTAACCACAATAACTGTGTGTATGTACAGTGACTGGCCACACCCCTGATCTCAGTCACAGGCTCCCTGGCCTATTCTGTCCTGTAAAAGGATTGGCTAGAGGCTACTAGTGGGTGTGACCAACTGTAACAAGTTCCTGCAGTATGTTAGGACTGAGCATGTGTAAAGAAATAATGGTCAGTGACCACACTGTGTGATACCGGAACACTGGGAAATAAGACACAAACCTCATGGTATAAAGTTACATTTCTCAACAACCATATTAATATGAGAGACACCGATTATTGCTTTTATAACAAGGAGATCTGCCTTCTTATTCAATGTTGTTCTGAGGCTTTACTTTTTAATTAACTCACAATACTCTCAGTTACACTCAATTCAATGGAAATTTTCCATCATGTATTGTAGAGGATTGTGCCTGTGTATGTCTAATATGACTACAATTCCCACCATGCATTTCCAGCCATATCCCTCTACAGATGGACCCATGATGGAGGTGTAAGTACCATTTAGACACAGCCCCCACTACAGAGAACTGCCCTTAACTACGCCTCTTCTGTGAACGTGCCAAATCCCACGCCAGACTCCACCACGCACCTTTACGGCCCCATTCCCCCCACCCTACCCGGAAGCCACATTTGACAGGGTGGGAGGTCTGTTATAATGGGATTATAGTACCGTGATTGTATTGACCTGGCCGTATCCATGTTCAGTATCCGTGATCCATAAATCATCACTGATAAGAATATGTGATTGACGTGTTTATCTGGTATTTACATTGATGGTCATACATGAACCCATCATGGGGATCTAGAGGGGAATGGGGCATCCAGTGGGTTAAAAATCATTGGTTCCCATTGAGGGTCCCGTCTGGATCTTCTAGTGACGGTAATTAGGGGCTGGGGACAGTTTTAATGGTTTGAATTAATTAATTAACCCTGTGACTGCTGGACACACTTTGTGAAGCTGATTAACCCTTTGGTTGCTAAAGTGAATCTTAACCTTTTAGCTGCCAGGAATGGGGTGCGTATAGCCAGTGGGTGATAGCGGAGCAACCGATTGATTGGTCAGATCCCGTGCCCAGTGAACTGGCGTTCGCGAAACCCACCGTCTGTACCAGTTTGCCCAGGACAGACCTGACCTGAAGGGTGGCGATTCTCGTCATTCTAGGGGCAAGGCTGGGACCCTCCCCCAGCCAAACACCAGGTAACGGGGAGGTGTGTGACTATTAAAACCTTGGTTCCATCAGCCATTTGTCAGTGTATTAGGGAGCTGCCACACTGTCTTTACAGAACATTTTCCCCCTGATACATATGGGTGGGAGCTGCCATACTGTTTGTCAGTAACAGCCTCTGAGGGCATTGTGGGTCTTGTAGTTTATTCCTTCCTCCCATAAAGACCGACAACCCCTGTATAAAGCGGAAACAGTTCCAGGAACCCTCCCAGGTCCCATGTAGATAAACCCGACCAGTGAGACGGACGGGAGAGGCTCCTTTAATTTCTAAGGGAAGGGCCCTAAATAATTGATGTGTCCGCCGTGCCAAAGGTAATTTCACCGGTTCCTTCTCTGGCACATTTACAATTGATTGAGATGAAGGAGACGTCCCGCTGATCTGCTGAAAGGAGCCTCCAGCCGTCGCTTTTCTACTTTAATAATATCGCTTTATGTCGTAATAAACTGTGCACTTCAGTCAAACTCCATCATTACAGGAGGCTCAGGGAGCGAATCATTTAAAGGGACGGAGCGCTCGCTCTCCGGGCTTTCAACTAAAGAGCGTTCTGTTGAATGAACATCAAAGCTTTACCACTGTTACCAGCGCGGGTGAACACGAGACCTCACATGGAGACCCCCCCACCGGCCCTGGGGGAGATTAAACCAGATGGTTGACACCAATACAGGGGGGTCCGGCAACCCTAAAAGGGTTCACTGTCCCCTTAATCCTTAACTACAAATCCCAGCATCCCCTGACAGCTAAATGCTATTAAAGGGCAACTAAAGCCACAGAACAACACTGAACCAGAAGTCAGGACACCTTGATATAAAACCAGTAATCTGTCTCTTACCTCTCATTTTGATACAGGTGCTGGTAAATTTACCTAAATAACATATGGTTTGTGCTTTACTTCACAGCATTCTAGTATCACACAGTTTGGTCAACGACCGTTATGTTCTGCACATGCTCAGTCCTTTGCTATGGCAGAAACTTGCTACAGTCGGTCACACCCATTAATCATTTCTAGCCAATCCTTTTACAGGACAGATAAAGCAAGGAAGCATGTGACTGGGGTCAGGGGGTGTGGCCTGACCTTGCCCATACACACAGATACTTCATCCAGTTCTAAACAGGCTTACATTTACTTTAATACAATTTACTGGAGTGGGATTTTATAGCTTATTGGTGTTTTTAGGGGGGTTGTTTTCAGATTCTGGAGTATAAAAAATTGGGTTTAGTTCTCTTTTAAGGAGAGACCAATAACGGTCGATGTTTTCTTTAAATAAAGTAACGGTGGCCATCTGGCGGGATTTGTCGAATACTGGCCATGCATATAGCAGACGAATGGCCTCTCATGGTGTGAGGCCATTCGTTCAAATCGGGCGATCGGGTCCGTTGGTAATTCACGGCTGATCCTTCACGCACAATGTCGACCACGGCTAATATTCCTGTATCTGACAATCATTTGTCCCGGCCGAATAATAATAATAATAATATAATACAATAATATGAATAATAATAAGCTATGTTGCGTACCCAGCCTTAATATATAAGAACTCATAATAGTAATAATAATGTAATAATAATAATAATAAAATAATAATAGTAATAATAATAGTAATAAATAATAATAATAAGTTGCTATGTGCGTACCGCAGCTTATTAATAATAATAATATAATAATAATAGCTATGTGCGTACCCAGCCTTAATAATATAGTTAATATAATAGTAATAATAATATACTATGTGCGTACCCACAGCCTTAATAATAATACTAATAGCTATGTGCGTACCCAGCCTAATAATAATATAATAACTAATAATAATAATAATAATAATAATAAATATAAAATAATATAGCTATGTGCGTACCCAGCCTTAATAATAATAATAGTAATAATAATAGTAATAATAATAATAGCTATGTGCGTACCCAGCCTTAATAATAATAATAATAATAATAATAATAATAATAATAATAATAATAGCTATGTGCGTACCCAGCCTTAATAATAATAATAATAATAATAATAATAATAATAGCTATGTGCGTACCCAGCCTTAAGCGTGAGATTGCAGGCTGGACCCTCCATGTATGATGTATGACCTTATTAATATCTGACCTGGCCCAAAACGCTTTTTCACCAACCGAGCGCTCATACATTAAATGTTGGGCCAAAGCGTCTGTGGGCCTGCGATCACACGTGTGTTTCAGACTTTTAATCAACCCTTTCCTGCCACCCCTAACCCCCCACAAACTATACCCACTCTCCTGCCACCCCTAACCCCCCACAAACTAAACCCACTCTCCTGCCACCCCTAACCCCCCCAAACTATACCCACTCTCCTGCCACCCCTTACCCCCCACAAACTATACCCACTCTCCTGCCACCCCTAACCCCCCACAAACAATACCCACTCTCTCTGCCAACCCCCTAACGGCCCCCACAAACTATACCCACTCTCCTGCCACCCCTATCCCCCCACAAACTATACCCACTCTCCTACCACCCTAACCCCCCACAACTTACCCACGTCCTCTCGCTGCCACCCCTAACCCCCCACAAACTATCACCCACTCTCCTGCCCCCCCCTAACCCCCCACAACTATACCCACTCTCCTGCCACCCCTAACCCCCCACAAACTATACCCACTCTCCTGCCCCACCTAACCCCCCACAAACTATACCCACTCTCCTGCCACCCCTAACCCCCCACAAACTATACCCCTCTCCTGCCACCCTAACCCCCCACAAACTATACCCACTCTCCTGCCCCGCTACCCCCCACAACATACCCCTGCTCCTACCACCCCTAACCCCCCACAAACAATACTCCACTCTCCTGCCACCCCTTGACCCCCCACAAACTAACCCACTCTCCTGCCACCCCTAACCCCCCACACACTATACCCACTCTCCTACCACCCCTAACCCCCCACAACTATACCCACTCTCCTGCCACCCCTAACACCCAACTATACCCTCCACCTAACCCCCCACAAACTATACCCTCTCCTGCCACCCCTAACCCCCCACAACTATAACCCACTCTCCTGCCACCCTAACCCCCCACAAACAATACCCACTCTCCTGCCACCCCTAACCCCCACAACAATACCCACTCTCCTGCCACCCCTAGCCCCCCACAAACTACAACCCCTCTCCTGCCACCCCTAACCCCCCACAAACTACACCACTCTCCTGCCACCCCTAAACCCCCCACAACTACACCACTCTCCTGCCACCCCTAACCCCCCACAAACTTACCCCATCTCCTGCCACCCCTAACCCCCCACAAACGATCCCACTCTCCTGCCACCCCTAATCCCCCCACAAACTACCCACTCTCCTGCCACCCCTAACCCCCCCAAACTACACCCATACCTCCTCTCTGCTACCCTAACCCCCCACAAACTACCCACTCTCCTGCCACCCCTAACCCCCCAAACACTACCCACTCTCCTGCCACCCCTAACCCCCCACAAACAATAACCACCCTCACCTGCCACCCTAACCCCCCACAAACTATACCCCTCTCCTGCACCTCTAACCCCCACAACAATACTCCCCTCTCCTGCACCCCAACCCTAACCCCCCACAAACTACAACCACTCTCCTTCACCCCTAACCCCCACAAACCATCCGCTCTCCTGCCAACCCATACGCCCCCACAAACTACACCCACTCTCCTGCCACCCCCTACCCCCCCCCACAAACTACCCCACTCTCCTGCCAACCCCCCCTAACCCCCTCCACCAAACTACCCACTCTCCTGCCACCTCCTAACCCCGCCACAACAAAACCCCTCTCCCCTGCCCACCCCTAATCCCCCACAAACTAAACACACCCCTCTCCTGCACCCTATCCCCTACCCCCACAAACACACCCACTCATCCTGCCACCCTACCCCCCCAACACCCACTCTCCTGCCACCCCTAACCCCCCACAAACTACAACACCACTCTCCTGCCACCCTAATCCCCCACAAACTATACCCACTCTCCTGCCACCCCTAACCCCCCACACAATACCCACTCTCCTGCCACACCCTAACCCCCCAACAATACCCACCTCATCCTGCCCCCCCCCGTAACCCCCACAACATACCCACTCTCCTGCCACCACTAACCCCCACAAACAATACGCCACCTCCCTGCCACCCTAATCCCCCACAAACCTACAACACAACACCCACTCTCCTGCCACCACCCTACCCACCCCCCACATAACTCCCACCAATACCCCATTCTCCTGCCACCCCTAACCCCACATAAACTACACCCCACTCTCCTGCCACCCCTAACCCCCCCAAACTACAAACCACCCACTCTCCTGCCACCCCAACCCCCCACCAAACACCCTACTCTCCTGCCAACCCTCTACCCCACAAACACATCCTGCACTCTGCCACTGCCACCCTAACCCCCCAAAACTACACCCACTCTCCTGCCACCCCTAATCCCCCACACTACAACACCACTCTCCTGCCACCCCTAACCCCCCACAAACTACCCACTCTCCTGCCACCCCTAACCCCCCACACAACTACACCCCTCTCCTGCCACCCCTAATCCCCCACAACTACACACTCTCCTGCCACCCCTAACCCCCCCAACTACCACTCTCCTGCCATACCTAACCCCCACAAACTAAAAAAACTACCCACTCTCCTGCCACCCTAAAGCCCCACAAACTACCCACTCTCCTGCCATACCTAACCCCCCCAAACTACACCCACTCTCCTGTCCACCCCCTAATCCCCCCACAAACTACACCTCACATCCTGCCAATCCCCTAATCCCCACAAACTACCACCCATCTCCTGCCACCTCCGCTAACCCCCCACAAACTACCCACATCTCCTGCAACCACACCTACCCCCCACAAACTACCCACTATCTCCTGTACCTCTCCCTGCCACCACCTAACCCCCCACAAACTACACCCACTACTCCTGCCCACCCCCTAATCCCCCACAAACTAACTACACCCTCACTCTCCTGCACCCCTAACCCCCAACAAAACTACCCACTCTCCTGCCACCCCCTAATCCCCACAACTACACACCTACCCCTCCACTACTCTCACACCCCTAACCTCCCCCACAAACCCAACTACCCCACTCTCCTGCCACCCCTAACCCCCCCCAAACTACACCCACTCTCCTGCACCCCAATAATCCCCCCAAATCTACCCCCCTCTCTCCTGCCACCCCTAAACCCCCACAAACTACACCCACTCTCCTGTCCACCCTAACCCCCCACAAACTACCCACTCTCCTGCCACCCCTAATCCCCCACAAACTACACCTCAACTCTCCTGCCACCGCCTAATCCCCCACAAACTACACCCCCTCTCCTGCCACCCCTACCCCCCACAACTCCCACTCTCCTGCCACCCCTAACCCCCCACAAACTACCCACCCACCACTCTCTCTCGCCTCCCACCCTAATCACCCACAAACTAACCCACTCTTCCAGCCATACCTAACCCCGCACACCCCCCCTCAAACCCACTACCCACATACTCCTGCCCACCTCTCACTGCCACCCAAAACTAGATCCACTCCAGCACCTAATCCCTACAACACCACTCCTGCCACCCCTAACTCCCCCACAAACTACTACCCCTCCCTGCCACACCCTATCCCCACAAACTAATCCCACTCTCCTGTCCACCCTAACCCCCAACACAACTAGATCCCACTCATCCTGCCACGCCTAAACCCCCAAAAACAATACCCATCTTCTCTGCCCCGCTAACCCCGCCACAAAACCATACCCACTCTCCTGCCACACCTAACCCACCAAAAACTATCAACCCACTCTCCTGCCACCTCTACCCCAACTACCACCACCTTCACCTATAACCCAATACACCCCCTCTCCCTGCCACCTTACCCCAGCACACCCACACTCACCACAACCCCCACCAACTACACCCACTCTCCTGCCACCGAATCCCCCACAAACTACACCACTCATCCTGGCCACACCCCCCTCAACCCCCCAAACCTACCCACTCTCCTCCATCCTCTCAACCCATCCACACACAATACCACCCACTCTCCTGCCACCCCTAATCCCCCACAAACTACACCCCTTCTCTACCTACGCCACTCCCTGCAACCTCCCCCACAAACTACACACACTCTCCTTGCCACCCCTAACCCCCCACATACTACCCCACTCCTCCTGCCAACCCAACCCCCACAAAACGGACACCCCACTCTTCCTGCCTACCCTAATTCCGCCAACAAACTCACGACACTTCTCACCTCCCACCCCTTAACACCCACACATAGCGCCACGTTCCTGCCAGTACCTAACACCCCCACAAACCTACCCACTTCTCCTGCCACCACTTAAAGCCCGCACAAACTACCCACTTTCCTCGCCATACCTAACCCCCCCAAACAACCCACTCTCCTGCCCACCTAACCACCAACACCATCTCCCGCACCACTATCCCCCACAAACACCCATGACCACCACACTCATCCTGCCACCCTAATCCCCCCAACACCCACCCGCACCTAATCCCACAACTACCCCATCCCTGGTCCACCCCTAATCCCCCACAAAACTACCACCCCTCCCCCTACCTACAACTACCGGCCACTACCCCCTAACCCCCCACAACTAAACTCCACTATCTCCTGGCACCCCTAATCCCACAAACTACAACCACTCTCCGCCACCCTAATCCCCCACAAACTACACCCACTCTCCTGCCACCCCTAACCCCCCCTACAAACTACCCACTCTCCTGCCATACCTAACCCCCCACAAACTACCCACTCTCCTGCCACCCTAATCCCCCACAAATTCATCACCACTCTCCGCTGCCACCCTACCTCCCCCAAACTCACCCACTTCCTCCGCACACCCTAACACCCCCAACAAACTACCCCCACTCTCCTGCCTACCCTAACCACCAAAACTTATCCCACTCTCCTGCCACCCCTACCCACCCACACATTTACACCGCACTCTCCTGGCCACCCCTAACCCTCCCCACAAACATCCTCCACTCTCCCTGCCATACCTAACCCCCACAAACTACTACCCCTCTCCTGCCATCGCCCTAACCCACCAAATTATACCCCTCTCCTGTGTGGGCCCCGCATGTTTGGACCCCGTTTTACATTTACCGTAACCCTATCTAAGTACTGGAGGATCTAAAGGTTCATTTGCATGCGATTTATTAAAGATGAGAAAATGATCATTCAGAATAGTGAAAAGCGCCTTACTTGCCCTTTATATGTTCACAGGAAAGCCAATTGATGAATCGTAGGAAAGGAGCCTGAATATTCTCCATAAGGAAACTTTTTGTGCCCAGGAAGTAAAGTGAATGATCAGAGGATCAATAAATTCAATAGATAAAGTGGGAGATTCTCGTTACAGGCACAATTACTATATGTTCCCTATGCAAATTGGTTTAGAGACAAATGACAAAGAGAACTGTCCCTTTAATTCTCCCTATTAAACCTTCCCCTCCCAGCCCCGAGTTCTGAAAGTTCCGCAGCTTTAAAAGAAATGAAAGTGCTTTTCCCTGTTCAGATTAACAGCCAAAGATCCTAACGGGCTGGTTCAAAGCCGTAATATGCAGACGCTGGTGTTAAATAAAGGCCAAGTGATTCTAATTCATTACGTCGGGCGCGGTGGAAGGATCTGCCATCTTATTATAACGGTTTATAAAGCGGGGGAGGTGGCAGATGATTTATACTGGGAAATCTAATTAGAGAAAAAACTGTAAAGGGGAAGTGTTCGCGTTTGTCAAAAACAAATTAGTGTAACCGTAAAGGGTTTGGTAAAGAACATTAACCGTACCGGTATCCAGGAGATTCCTACCGAGCTAATAACACACACACAGGGGAATTTACCCAGATTCCCTCTATTTAAATATAATGGTTAAGGCTCTAGGTGAATTCGGATTGGGTTCTACCCCTATGATGTTAGCTGCCATGTGGTGATTTCCACGAAATACGGTACAGACACGCGGGAGACATACATACATAGTAACATAGTAACATAGTAATTAAGGTTGAATAAAGACATCCGTCCATCAAGTCCAACCTATTCCCTTATTATCCAGGCCTTTTTTAAAGTTATTCAATGCAGAAAAGAAAAAAGTTCCATACGCCAGTGTGGTAATGGCATTAAGATTAGTATGATGCCCACAGTGACTGGTAAATGATGCCCACAGTGACTGGTATTACATGCCCACAGTGACTGGTAAATGATGCCCAACATTGATTTTTGATCAAATGAATTGCCAGTGAGGAGGAAGGGGGAGGAGTCCTAGCTGCATTCTGTTGTGCAATCAAAGTCATGGCTTCCCCTACTATTTAAAGTGACAGTACCTTCCGAAAATGTGTGGTTTTTACAAACTGCATTTTTGGGGTCCCTGGCATCTGGGCCCTAGGAACATGGAAAAATCATGTGCCCCATGCACATGATGCCAGGAAAGAAAAATTCTGGCATCAAAACTGCTGCCTCCCCAAAGGGTGCTGCTCTGTAATGTGCTTCACCTTGCCTCATTAGAAAGATGGCGCTGCAGACCATGTGGGTAACAGGGACAGGTTCTTCTAAATTAAAGGTACTTCACACCCACATGCAGTTAAAGGGCATGTCACCGCATACAGCACATTATACACCGCATACAGCACATTACACACCGCATACAGCACATTACACACCCGCATACAGTACATTATACACCGCATACAGTACATTATACACCGCATACAGTACATTATACATCGCATACAGTACATTATACATCGCATACAGTACATTATATGTTAAAGTGCCATATATAAAATACACAATAGTAAGTTTTTTTATTTCGGTCGATAGGCCTGAGACCAGCAGGTGTTGGTGTGTAGGAATCACTGGGGTAAAAATGGAGGCGGTTTTGCTCCGATATCAGTAAAGTCCTTGGCAGTCGCTGTCAGATTTCTGTGCCGGGAAGGAAAGTTCTACAGAAAACCAACAAACACCAGACTCCATCATTCACGGCCCTTTAATGTCGGTCTGGGACATAATGATGTTTGGATATAATCAGCCTTCAATGTCGCCTCCTGCCTGTGAACTCAGCGGAGATAAACAGCAGGAACCCTCTCACTCTGGGCTGTAAACAAACTCTCTAAAGGTTCCGAGCATCCAAATAATAATACGTTTCCTTTACTAAAACCGGTAAATTAACGGCTACGGCACATCAGTGTTTACTCTGTCTGTACATCAATCTTAATGTAAACTATTTCCCTGAAATCTAGTCCAGCCTTTATACCCTACCCATAATGTCTGTATAACAGTTACATAGTAACATAGTATTGGAGGTTGTATAAAGACATACGTCCATCTAGTCCAACCTTTATACCCTACT
>CM033476.1:1276903-1295645 GCA_019447015.1 Hymenochirus boettgeri
TAACAGTTACATAGTAACATAGTATTGGAGGTTGTATAAAGACATAGTCTATCTAGTCCAACCTTTATACCCTACCCATAATGTCTGTATAACAGTTACATAGTAACATAGTATTGGAGGTTGTATAAAGACATACGTGCATCGAGTCCAAACTTTATACCTTACCCATAATGTCTGTCTAACAATTACATAGTAACATAGTATTGGAGGTTTTATAAAGACATACGTCCATCTAGTCCAACCTTTATACCCTACCCATAATCTTTGTCTAACAGTTACATAGTAACATAGTATTGGAGGTTGTATAAAGACATACGTCCATCTAGGCACATAGACTTGGTACATATAAGATGCCCTCATGCCCAGCCCACACAGACGTTGTACATATAAGATGCCTCGCATGTCCCAGCCCCACAGACGGTCTATAAGATCCCTATCCCAGCCCCCACGCTGTAACATTAAGATGCCTCTCATGCCCAGCCCACACAGACGGTACATAATAAGATGCCCTCTTCCCACCCACACAGACTGGTAAATATAGATGCTCTCATGGCCAGCCCATAGACTGGTACATATAAGATTTGCTTCCATGCCCAGCCCCACATGACTGGTAGCTATAAGAGTCCATTCCACAGACGACTTAGTGCCCATGCCCAGCCCAACCAGACTGGTACATATAAGGATGCTCCTCGCCAACCCACACAGACGGTACATATAAGATAGCCCTCATGCCCAGCCCACACAGACTGGTAATAGAGATGCCCTCCATTAGCCAGCCCAACACAGACTGGTACATAAAATTTCCTCATCCCACCCACACGACTGGACATATAAGATCCCTCTATCGCCCAGCCCACCCAGACTGGTACATAGAAGATGCTCTCATGCCCAGCCCACACGACTGGTAACATATAGATGCCCTCCTGCCACGCCCCACAGACTGGTAATATAAGATGCTCTCATGCCCAGCCCACATAAGACTGGTACATCATAATATGCCCCTCCATGCCCCTCCTACACATACTTAGGTACTATAAGATGCTCTCATGCCCAGCCCACACAGACTGGTACATATAAGATGCCCTCATGCCCAGCCCACACAGACTGGTAAATATAAGATGCCCTCATGCCCAGCCCACACAGACTGGTACATATAAGATGCCCTCATGCCCAGCCCACACAGACTGGTACATATAAGATGCCCTCATGCCTTGCACATACAGAGTTTACAGACAGTCACAGGGTTTATTATCACTTACCAGGGCTCCATTCGCAGCCGCGTGAGACTAAACTGCAGCATGAATGACGAGACTCTAGGTTGCCCGCCGCGGCTGCGAAATGGAGCCCTGGTAAGGATAATAAACCTCTGTGAACTGTTGTAAACTTGTATGGTGCAAGACTATGAGGGATCTTATATGTACCAGTCTGTGTGGGCTGGGCAGGGCGAGATCTTATTATTTACCAGTCTGTGTGGGCGTGGGATGAGGGATCTTATAGTTACAGTCTGTGTGGGCTGGGCATGAGGCATCTTATATGTACCGCTGGGTGGTGCTGGGAACATGAGAGCATCTTATATGTACCTAGTCTGTGTGGGCTGGCCATGAGGGCATCTTATATGCCAGTCTGTGTGGGCTAGGCATGAGGGGCATAGTGATACTCAGTCTGTGTGGGTAGGCATGAGGGATCTTAAGTACCAGTTGTGGGAGCTGGGCATGAGAGCGATGAAGCTCTTATAGACCTAGTCTGTGTGGGACGGGCATGGAGGGGCATATTATGATGTACCAGTCTATGTGGGCTGGGCATGAGAGCATCTTATATTTACCGTCTGTGGGGTGGGCTATGGAGGGCATCTTATATGTTACCAGTCGTGTGGGCTGGCATGAAGCTCTTATATGTACCAGTCTGGGTGGGCGGGCATGAGGGCATCTTATATGTCCAGTCGTGTGGCGTGGGATGAGGAAGTCTTTATGTACCAGTCTGTGTGGGCTGGCGAATGAGGGCATCTTTAAGTTTACCAGTCTGTGTGGGCTGGGCATGAGGGCTACTCTTATATGTACCGTCTGTGTGGGTTGGCAGAGAGATCTTATATGTACCAGTCTGGTTGGGCTGGGCATGGGCTATAGCGTCGGTGGAGGATGGCATCTTATATGCTACCAGTCTAGGTGGGCTGGGCATGGAAGCAATCTTATAGTACCAGTCTGATGGGCTGGCATGAGGCATCTTATATGTTACCACGTCTGGTGGGCTGGGCGAAGAGGGCATTTATATGTACACGTCTGTGTGGGCTGGAATGAGAGCATCTTAATGTAACAGGCTTGTGGGGTGCTGGGCATGAGGGCATCTTATAGTACCAGTCTGTGTGGGACTGGGCACATGAGGCATCTTATTGTACACGTCTGTGTGGGATGGGCATGAGGGCATCTTATATGTACCAAGTCTATGTGCCTAGATGGAACGTATGTCTTATATAACCTCAATATATGTGATATGTAACGGTATACAGGGACTATGGGTAGTGTATAAAAGGTGCGGAATAGATGGAACGTATGGTCTTTCTACACCCTCAAACTATGTTAACTGTGTAACGTTAACAGAATTCTGGGTAGGGTGAGGTTTAGGTATAAAGGGGACTAGATGGAGTATGTCTTTCTACAACCTCCAATAATATGTAATGTTGTAACTGTATGACAGACATATGGGTAGGTTCTAGCGTGAGACTAAACTGCAGCATGAATGACGAGACTCTAGGTTGCCCGCTTCAACGTACCCCTGGGACTAGGACAGACACTGGATCTGATGGGACAGGAATAACACAGACAGGGTTAGACACAGACACTGGGGGAATCACGGGAGGACTGCTGGGGAGAGACAGCAGGGGACAGGGGAGCAGGGCATACAAAATCACTTTATGGACTGGGTGCACTTGTACCTCCCCACCAACTGGTGGACCCTCTGTCCCTGTAGCTGTATGAACTGGACTGGCTGAAAGACCATCCACAGACTCCATGTTAATTCCAGGGACGTCATCACTTCCCTGAAAGTGACATCACCAGCTGCAGACAGTGTTCTGCAAGCACAGGAAGTGATATCATCAGCTGCAGACAGTGTTCTGCAAGAACACTGTCTGCAGCTGATGATGTCTCCTTCCTGTGTTTGCAGAACAGTCTGCAGCTGTGATGTCACTTTCAGGAAGTGATGACGTCCCGGATAACATGGAGTCTGGGGATGGTTTTCAGCCAGTCCAGTTCATACAGCTACAGGGACAGAGGGTCCACCAGTTGGTGGGGAGGTACAAGTGCACCCAGTCCATAAAGTGATTTTTGTATGCCGCGCCCTGTCCACCTGCTGTTCTCCCCAGCAGTCCTCCTGTGATTCCCCAGTGTCTGTGTCTAACCCTGTCTGTGTTATTCCTTGTCCATCGACCAGGGTGTCGGCCTAGTACCAGGGGTCGTTGAAGCGGCACAACCTAGAGTCTCGTATTCAGCTGCAGTTTAGTCTCCGACGGCTGCGAAATGGAAGCCTGGTAAGTGATAATAACCCTGTGAAGTTGTAAACTTGGTATGTGCAAGCTATTGAGGGATCTTATATGTACCAGTCTGTGTGGGCTGGGCAGGCAGTCTTATGAACGTGTGTGCTGGATGATTATATTACCAGTCTGTGTGGCGGATGGGCATCATATGTATGTGGCCTGGCACAAGAGAATCTTATATGTAACCTAGTCTGTGTGGGCTGGCATGAGAGCATCTATATGTGCCAGTGTGTGGTGGCTGAGGCATGAGGGCATCTTATATTACCAGTCGTGTGGGCTCGGCATGAGGGCATCTTATAGTACAGTCATGTGTGGGCTGGCATGAGGAGCCTGATGAGAGCTAATGACTCAGTCTGTGTGGGATCGGGCAGAGGATCTTATATGTACCAGTCTATGTGGGCTGGGCATGAGAGCATTCTTATATTACCAGTATGTGTAGGAGGCTGGCTATGAGGGGCATACTTAGATGTACCAGTCTATGTGGGCTGGCATGAGAGCATCTTATATACCAGTCTGGGGGGCGGGCAGGAGGGCATCTATATGTCCAGTCGTGTGGGTGGGCATGAAGGATCTTCTATGTACCAGTCTGTGTGGGCTGGCATATGAGGGCATCTATAGTTACCAGTCTGGTGGGTGGGATGAGGGCTTCTTATATGTACAGTCTGTGTTGGGCTGGATGAGGGCACTTCTATTTACAGTCTGTGTTGGGCTGGGCATGAGGGCCTCTTATATGTACCGTCTGTGGTGGGATGGGCGAGAGGAATCCTTATATGTACCAGTCTTGGGGGCTGGGCATGGAGCGAATCTTATAGTACCAGTCTGGTGGGCTGGGCATGAAGGAGATCTTATATGTACCAGTCTATGTGGCTGGGCCTGAAGAGGGCATCTATATTATGACCAGTCTGGTGGGTGGGAATGAGGGCATTTATATGCTAGTGTGGGTGGCTGAGATCTTAGTACGTCGTGGGGTCTGGGCATAGGGATTTATAGTACCGTCTGTGGGGACTGGGCACATGAGGGGCATCTTATTGTACCCAGTCTGTGTGGGTGGGCATGAGGGCATCTTATATGTACCAGTCTTATGTGCGCTAGATGGAACGTATGCTTATATAACCTCCAATACTATGTTACCTATGTAACTGTTATACAGACATTATGGGTAGGGTATACAGGTGGACTGGAATGACGTATGTCTTATAAACCTCCAATACTAGTTACTGTGGAACTGTTATTTATACAGACATTATGGGTAGGGCTAAAGGTTGGACTAGATGGTACGTATGTCTTTATACAACCTGCCAATACTATGTTACTGTGTAACTGTTTAACAGACATTATGGGGTAGGGTATAAAGGTTGGACTAGAGGACGTTCTGTCTTTTACAACCTCCCCCAATACTATGTACTGTGTAACTGTTTTACAGACATTATGGTAGGGGGTGTATAAAGGTTTGGGACGAGATGGACGTATGTCTTCATACAACCTCCAATAATTCTTGTTACTGGTAACTGTTATACAGACATTAGGGCGTAGGGTATAAAGTGGGACTAGATGGACAGTATTGTCTTTTATACAACCTCCAATACTTATGTTACTATATAACTGTTATACAGACATTATGGGTAGGGATAAGGTTGGACTAGATGGACGTATGTCTTTATACAAACTCCGGAAGACTATGTTACTATGTAAAATGTTACAGACATTATTGGTAGGGTTAAGGTTGGACTGGATGGACGATGTCTTTATACAACTCCAAACTATGTACTATTGGAACGGTTATACAGGACATTATGGGTAGGGTATAAGGTTTGGAATGGACGGATGATATGTCTTTCATACAACCTCAATAATATGTTACTTGGATGGACGGACGTATGTCTTTATACACCTCCAATACTATGTTACTTATGTAAGTTATACAGACATTATGGGTAGGGTATAAAGGTCGGACTAGATGGACGTATTGTTCTTTAGCCAACCTCCAATTACTATGTGACTATGTACGGTATACAGACGGTATGGTAGGGTTATAACGGTGGACTCTAGAAGGACGTGATTGTCTCTTTATACACCTCCAAAACAAGGTGACTATATTGTAACTTTATACAGACATATGGCGTAGGGTTATAAGGGTGGACTAGATGGACGTAGGCTTATACAAACTCCACTACTAGTTACTATGAAATGTATACAGGACATTATGGGTTAGGAATTAAAGGTTGGATAGATGGATGTAGTTCTTTATACAACCTCCAATACTTATGTAATATGTATTTATACAGACATTATGGGTAGGGTATAAAGTCGGATAGATGGATGTTGTATTAGACAAACCTTCAAATTACTATGTTACTAGTAAATGTTATACAGACATTATGGTAGGGTATAAAGGTTTGGATAGAGGACGTTATGTGTTTATACACCCTCCAATACTATGTGACTATGTAACGGTTATACAGACATTATTGGTAGGTATAAAGTTCGGACTAGATGGATGGAGGTCTTATACAACAGCAATAATATGTTACTATGTAACTGTTATAAAGAATTATGGGTAGGGTATGGATAAAGGTTGGACTAGATGGATGTTGTCTTTAACAACCTCCAATACTATGTTACTATGTAACTGTTATAAAGACCTTATGGGTGGGTATAAATAAAAGTCGGACAGTAGATGGATTGTAGGCTTTATACAACCTCCATACTATGTTACTAGGTAACTGTTATTACGACATATTGGTAGGGATAAAGGTTTGACTAGCAATATGCAAGCACAGGAAGTGATATCATCAGCTGCAGACAGTGTTCTGCAAACAGAAAGTGACGTAACTTGCCTCTGACAAAACCTCTTTAAAGGAAGTAGGTCTGTGTTGAAACACAAGCTTCTAGAGCCATGCTGTCTATAGGAACTGATTTGGCCACCTTGCACATGGCATTTTCCAAGATGGCGGCACCCTGCATCTTTAAAGCGTCATCCATGGTTCTGAAAACACTTTCCTGGAGCTGATTTTGTCCTGGAAACAATTGGTAAGGCCGGGGCCACACTACGGCTAAGGGGAAAGCATGTTAGCGTCTGATTGCGCTGCAATCCGCAAAAAAAGGGTTAACGCATGCGCTCCGAAAAGCAGGTTGCAGAGTAACGCACCTTCCATGGCCAGATCGCAGGTAAAACACGCCAGTTACTTTCTGCGTTATACAATTCACCTTTACTTACCCTTAACCCTTTCCATCCATATTGGAACAGGCAGGCTCCTTCCATTGTACTGGATTTCTCTGTAAATGAACATTTGGTGAATATTTATATATTATATATACTGTATATTTATTAAAATGTATCCACACACAAGGGCAAGTCCACTCAAAAACCCTCCCCCACTCCTAGGTTTCACATTACTAACTGATACCAAAAATGCTCCCGAACTTCCATACCTGACCATTCCCCTTATTAATTTAGTTGCCCTTCTCTGAACTGCTTCCATTTCCAAGATGTCCCTTTTGTATATGGGATTCCAAAACTGCACCGCATATTCCAAATGAGGCCTTACTAGTGCCTTGTAAAGAGGGAGAATAATATTTTTCTCCCTTGAATCTATTCCCCTCTTTATACAAGATTCAGTTTATTTATCCAGGGGCTGTTTTTCAGAGTTAACTCCCTCGCTAAGTGGGTATCGCAAAAGACACCCGTGCAGCCGGCGCAACCTATTTATTGCGTTCTTAAAGGACAAGTCCAGCCTAAAATAAAGTAACTTTTAAAATGATTATTACACCCATATCCTCACTTTCACAAGGTTCCTAATGATCAAAAATGCCCCAGAACTTACCGGACCCTCGCCAGCCATTCCAGGCCCCCTGCTCCTGTTTTGAGCTTGTTGCGAGCAAAAACAGGACCGGGGTAATAATCATTTTAAATGTTACTTATATTCAGGCTGGACATTCCCTTTAAATATGGCCCACAGTATCATTCGCAAAATCCAAGTAAAACATCCACTGCTAAGCCTGAATCTAAATTCTTTCTTGCTTCTTTTCCAAGTCCGTCTAACACAATTTCCCATGAGTCCATGCTGATCACTAACTTCGATAGCGTCCGTTCACACAGTCGGGGCAGTAACATCTCCTCGTACGACAGATCCATCATTCACCCTCATTCACCCAGAGCAGGGGTCCCTGATACTGAAACGTGCCAGGAAGACCTTCGACATAGCAGAATCTGTACCCAAGGAAGGGGAGTCGCCCCCAGGAAAATCTCATCTCCGTCCCGGGACCCCCAGTTGTGATTTTCTTCTCTCCCCAGTGCGGAGCCTTTGATGTAAGAAATAGTTTGTAATGATTCCATTCTCATTTATTTATTTATTCTCCAAGCAGAGCGAAATCGCCGTCGCTCTCCGGTTCTGGATAATAACTTTGCACCGGATTTCTGGGGATTTTCCCAGGTTTGGGGCTGTTGATTTCCAGAAAATGATAGAATTTCTTAAAAGGCCTAAACATTTTCTGAATGTCCCCATGAAGATTTTTGGAGGGATTTTGTTGGTAAAGACGGTTTAACCTTCCGTGTTGGTTAGAATCGTATTGGTAGATGATGTGGTCATTCCCCCCCAAGAGGCTTCATTCAAGGTCCTTCGTTATGGTTGGACAATATCGGGTCATTGCTAAAGGATGTGACCAATCCCAATATTATACACTGACCTACGTGTGTCCTAAATGTGGAACTGTCTTCCAGCAGATGTGGTAATGGCAAGTTCATTGAATGGCTTTAAAAAAGGCCTGGATAAGTTTCTAAAACTAAAAAATACTGAGAATTACTGGTATTAATATATATACTGTAGTTCTGGTTGGTACGGGGATACTATATTATATTGAGAATTACTGGTATTCATACATATACTGTAGTTCTGGTTGGTATGGGGATACTTTATAATATTGAGAATTACTGGTATTAATACATATACTGTAGTTCTGGTTGGTACGGGGATACTCTATAATATGGAGAATTACTGGTATTAATACATATACTGTAGTTCTGGTTGGTACAGGGATACTTTACAATTGCCGTTTGGATACGGGAAGGAATTTTTCCTCCCTTTTTAGCTGTTTTTTTTTTCTTTGCCTTCCTCTGGATTAGCTGTTAGGTAGGGCTAATGAGGAGCGGGAAAATGTTGGACTAGATGAACATATGTCTTCATACAACCTTCAATACTATGTTACTATGTAACTGTTATACAGACATTATGGGTAGGGTATAAAGGTTGGACTAGATGGAAGTATGTCTTTATACAACCTTCGATACTATGTTATTATGTAACTGTTATACAGACATTATGGGTAGGGTATAAAGGTTGCGACTAGACGGACCGTAATGTCTTAATACACACCTCCAATACTCATGTTCACTATGAACTGGTATACAGACATATATGTGGTAGGGTATAAGCGTTGGACATAGATAGAATATGTCTTTGTACAACTTCAATTACTAGTGTACTGTGTTTATACAGACCCTCAAAATAGGCAATGCCGGATTATAGACACACATGCGCTACAATGTCTAGGTCAATCCAATCAAGAATGAAAAATCATGACGCCAACTCCGCCCCCTCCGTATAAAATTCCCATAATCAATTGTTGCACAATTTGTGGTCTGCCTTCCTGTAAATATGGACAGCTCATGCCTCATACTTATAAATACAAATATATAAAGAAGAAACATATGGCCAGCTCCATATTAAATCAATATACCTGATCCTCTCCAGTCTGTATTTTCCTTTAATAACATGTTATTATATCGCGTGGTTCTTTTGCCTGTAAGGCTACTGTCTACACGCCCCTAGCCCTGTCACGCTATTATAAGGGTTGGACGGATTGGTACTGTACTGTCTGTCTGAGGTTGATCTATCTTTTATACAGATTCACTTTTACTATAGAATATTGGATACTACGTTGTTTATTGAGAATATCAGCGGAATTTAGGTTTTATCATCTGACATTCCCTTTCTTGATTTCTGCTGACAGTTGCAAATGCTCTTGGTTAACAGTCTGAGGGTGGAAACTAATTTAAGATGCAGTCTTGGCCGGGGAGTTTGGAATCCTGCAAGAAGTGTGGGAGATTGACTAGCGATTCTATGCCACTGCCGGGCCCCCTTTAACTGCGAGGCACAAAGGATTCCAGTCTCTCCGACGGGTTCATACTAAATCAAAGGGAGAAGTGGAATCTAAAATTAAAATAAGCGTTCTAGGTCAAGGGACACAGCTCACGGGTCATGCTAAAAGTATTGCGAGCACAGAACAGCACAATATATACTGAATATACCCCATATACTGCAATCAATCCCTCTAATATACTGCAATACTCTCCAATATATGCGCAATACTCTCCAATATACTGCAATACACTCTCCAATGTACGGACCAATACTCTCCAATGTACTGGCAATACTCACCAATGCTACTGCAATACTCCCCAATGTACTCGCAATACTACCCAATGTACAGCAATACTACCCCAATGATTACAGCAATATACCCAATGCCTACAGCAATACTCCCCAAGGTACAGCAATACTCCCAATGTACTGACACTACTCCCCATGTACTGCACCAATACTCCCCAATGTACGGCAATACTCCACAAGTAACAATCGACATACTCCCCATGTATACTGGAATACTCCCAGTATATGCAATACTCCCCAGTATACATGCAATACTCCTCCCATATACAGCAATACTCTCCAATATACAGCTAATACTCTCCAATATACAGCAGCATACTCTCAAATATACTAGCAATACTCTCCCATATCCTGCAATACTCTCCCATCTTACGGCAATACTCTCCCATATTACTCGCCAGATACTATCCCATATACTTGCAATACTCTCCAATAGACTGCAATACTCTCACATATTAACTGCAATACTCTCCCATATACAGCAATAACTCTCCATATACAGCCAATACTCTACACATATACGTGTGCAATTTTGTTAAAACTCTAACCATATACTGCCAATACTCTCCAATATAATGCAATTATCTCCCATATACTGCAATACTCTCCCATCATACTGACAATACACCCAACAACCCCCGCCCAAACACCTCTCCTCCGCACTTAACTACACCAGCCCCCTACCTCCCCCCCCCCCGACCTCCAATATACGCAATTCTTTGACAGTATGCCCCCAAAATCCTGCAATACTCCCAGTATTAAGGACACAGCCACTAACTCCCAATATACTGCCAAACTCCCCAAATACTGCCAATTCTCTTGCAGTGACTCCCCGAATATACTGCAATACTCCCAAATACTAGCAATTTCTCTTGCAGTATGCCCCAAAGATACGGCAATACGCCCCCAATATCCAGCAATACTCCCAATATCTGCAATAACTCTCAATACTTTCCAAGTATCCTGCAATACTACTACAGTATGCCCCCAATATATCTGCAACCACTCCGCAATACTCATTTCTACCGCGCAATATACCCCATATTCTGCAATACTCCCAATATCTGCAATAATACTTCAAAAGCCCCCTGATATCTGCAATTACTCCCCCCGTATCCTGCAATACTCTCCCTACTGTATCCTGCAATACACTCCACCGTTATCCTGCAATACTCTCCCCCGTATCCCTGCAATACTAACTCCCCCCGTATCCTGCCCAAATACTCTCCCCCAGATATCCTGCAAGTACAATCAACCCCCGTAATCCTGGCAATCCATCTCCCCCCCGTATCCATGCAATACACTCCCCCCGTATCTGCGAATACAATCCCTCCGTATCCTGCAATATCCCCACCCCCGTCATCATGCAATACATCCCCGTATCCTGCAAATACACTCCCCCCGTATCCTGCCAATACATCCCACTTGCTATCCTGCAATACACCTCCCCTGTATCTGCCAATACAACTCCCATGTATCTGCAATACACTCCCCCGTATCCTGCAATACACTCCCCGTATCCTGCCAATACACTCCCCCGTATCCTGCCAATAAACTCCCCGTATCCATGCCAATACACTCCGCCCACCGTATCCCTAGCAATACACTCCCCGTATCCTGCCAATACCACTCCCCCGTATCCTGAATTACAACTCCCCCCGTCATCCAGCAAACACTAAAACCAAGTATATGCAATACTCTCCCCCCCGTATCCTGCAATACTCCCCCCCCCGTATCTGACAATTACACTCCCCCCGATATCCGCAATACTCTCCCCCCGTAGCCCTGCAATACTCCACCGTATCCTGCCAATACTCTGCCCCCGTATAATGCATACTCTCCCCCCGTATCTGCAATACTCTCCCCCCCGTATCCGCAATACTCTCAACCCCCGTATCGACAAGACTCCCCCCCCGTATCCTGCAATACTATCCCCCCGAATCCTGCCAATACTCTCGCCGATTATCCTGCAAATACTCTCCCCCGTATCCTGCAAATACTCTCCCCACGTATCTGCCAATACTTCCCCGTATCCCTGCAGATACTCTCCACCCGTACCTGACCAATACTACTCCCCCCGTATCCTGCATATAATATCTCTTACTTTCGTTTTGACCCCCGTATCTCTGCAATACTCTCCCCCGTAATCCTGCAATACTCTCCCCCCGTATCTGCAATACTCTTCCCCCCGGATCTGCAATACTCTCCACCGTATCCTGCATACTCTCCCCCGTATCCTGCCATACTCTCCCCCGGTCTCCTGCAAGACTACCCTACCCCCGTTATCATGACCATATACTCTTCCCCCCGTATCCTGCAATACTACTCCCCAGTATCCTGCAATACTGTCTCCCCCCGTATCCTAGCCATACCTCCCCCAGTATCCTGCAATACTCTCCCCCCCGTATCCTGCATACTCTCCCCCCGTATCATCAATACTCTCCCCCCGATCCTGCAATTACACTCCCGTATCCTGCTAATACTCTCCGACCCCCCCTATCATGCAATACTCTCCCCCCGTATCCTGCAATAACTCTCCCCCAGTCATCCTGCAATACTCCCCCCCGTATCTGCAATACTCTCCCCCCGTATCCTGCAATACACTCCCCCCGTATCCTGCAATACTCCCCCCCCCGTATCCTGCAAGACTACTCCCCCCCGTATCCTGCAATACTTCTACTTCAGGATATAAGATAACTACAGGACATCAGTGAGTATTGCAGCAGACGAACATGGATTAGTATTAGGGAACTGAGGGTATTTGCATAATATTATTAATATTTTATTATTGTTAAGTGCGGATAAAATAAATCCTCTGGTCTGGGTCCACACCATTGGATTTGTTTGTTCCATCCGACTGCGTAGCGAGCAGTCAACAGGTTCCATAGAGGACGTTATAGATGGCTGCCGGGCGTACCCACGCCATTGTGTTCTATATTATTACAGATTCCTCATGGCCGGTGTTTTTATGCCATTTTTTCCCTTTATAGTCTCTGGATTGGATAAGCTGAGGTTATTCCCATATTCACAAAGGGTCGGCGTTCTACAGCGGGATAATTACAGGCCTGTTTTCCTGTGTTTAACTCAGTAGGTGGGGAAGATCATAGCCGAAAGTTAATAAGGGAAACATGTTTAGAGTATGTTCAAGGGACGGACATTAAGTAGTAACCAGCATGCGATTTAGGAGATAAGATATTGATAAAACTAATTACTTGGCTTTTATGAGGAAGTGCAGTAGATTTAGACTTAGGCATCAGCAGTGAGAAAAATAAAAAATGTAAGAATTTCGACTCTGATAGCAGCTAGATGTAAGAAATTTAGACTCTGGCTATAAGCCCAGTAGATGTAGTTACTTGGATTGCAAAGGCTTATTGATAAGAAACCCCCATAGGACGACTAATGAATAAGTTAATGGTTGTTGGTCTCGGGAGTCACTTTGTACACGGATAGAAAATTGGTAATCGAATAGGATGAAGAGTAGATCAGTTGTTTATGGCGGCTCATCATATGGACTAAAGTGCTACGTGCGGAGCCACAGGGCTTCTGTGTTGGGCCGCCGCCATTCTATTAATCTATTACTTATGATTGGAAGTGGCGGCATTGTCAGCAAGAGTTCTGTGTGTGCCTGAGACACAAAACTGTTCGACATTAAAGTAAGCTTTGTAACAGAGAGCACCTTATGGGGGCTAAGGTGCACTGACAGCTTCCAAGCATTATAGCAACAGAACACTGGCTTGTTCTTTGAGCATAAGAATGCTTGTCCGGGCATATTAAATGTTCAACAGCAAGTTTTGTGTACCTTTAACAACAGGACCATAAAATGCAAAGAAACTCATGATCTCGTAATGACAGCACAGTACTAATCTGCTGTCTGGCACGCGGATACGACAGTAAATGGATTTTTGCCTTTGGAATAAGAACGACTGGGGCGTCCAGTGGCGTCGCGAGCTCTCGCTGACGCATATAGGAGAAGAATAAGTGTAAAAAATATTCCACCAGAAGGATGACTCTTTTTTCCCACACATCGAGCGCCTCGGAGAGCCTTTCTCTACTTCTCCTGCGTCTGCACATCCCTCAGCCATTATGTTCATGATTTCCCGGTGCTATTATAAAAAAGAATACATTATTCATCAACACATCATGACTGGGGACGCGCTCACAAAAAAAGGTCATTCGTAATCTTCATCTAAGGGGGGAAAATGATATTATTTATATTATTCTCCCTCTGTTTCCTGGCCACGCACTGTGCCTTTTGTAATAATACCAAAGTTCTTTACCTTTGAGCAACCGGGGAGTGAGTTTAGAGAAGGACCGAAGAGAAGACGTTGTCATGTTACTGAGATGTCGGACTAGATCGTTTGGGGCCACAGGAAATACTGGAACAGGGCCCCACCAGACGAGGGGCCCACCTAAAACATTTAGATCTCTATATATTAGCCGTACATATAGTATCTTCTATTGACTCCTTATTATTACTAGTCCCTTTGGCTCGTATTTAAACTTGAGCACTGTTTCTCGTTTTTGGCGGTTTAGACTTGATACCCAATGGGAATTCCCCTGTAGTACCCGTGGGCCAGTAAAAAACACTGCACGATTAACCAAATCGTAAGACTTTGCTACGAGCCCGTTATACAAAGAGAGGGCAAAGGGGAGGATAGGAAATCTCTATGCGTTTCTTAGTGGGTAGGAAAGTGAAACGCCCACAAGGAGCCTGAACTCTAGTCAATGAGAAGTAAATTAAACGGCATTAAGGCCGCGTGTAATGAAGATGACCCATCCAATGTACATTTACTATCTATCCACAGAGAGAACAAAAAGACCCCAGACTCTATGTTTCCCAGTCATCAAGCTGTGTCCTTTACTCAGGGCGTGGTTTACATCGGAATATTGAACTTACTGTGAGATACCATTCTGTGAAGGCATCTTCTGAAGTTTGGCTACCAGCCCACAGTGAGGCAGGCCCCCATGGAAGAAAGATTTGACGTAATGAAGAAGGGTGCGCGCGGATTGAGATTTTGCATACATAAGGACAAAGGTAATTACTCTATTATTACAGGTAAGATACACTGGAGACCTTATTCGCCCATGAAACTGATTAACGCAAACAATGTATCACCTGCATGACGAATGCTGCAGTATCTATCCCTCACCACAGGGGAGAGATACCAAAGACGTTTGATGCGAGAATTCACAGCTAGCGCATGGGTCACGCGTCAGTGATCTACCATGGAGGGGTGGTACTGCAGGGAGTTCTATATGGAAGGATTTAACTTGGATTATACTTTAGCGTGGGGAATTAGATGAAATACACGTGATACAGTTGCATGTGCAGTATCCTAAAGTATCATGCCCCTCGGTACAGTCAGTGGCAAGCGGGAGCGCTGAGGAACCTGATAAAGCTGACACAAGACTTTCATCCCCCATCAGAGCTTTATGCAGGTTATCAGTTCCAGAACACCTAATCCCACGGCCATAAGGGCGGCATTAATGTAAAGAGCCCATTGCATCATATTCATTACAGGCAGGGCTGATGAACGGTTGGACAACAATGTCTCGCAGCGCTGAGATTCGTCCGCTCTCCCGCGTTTCAAAGACATTCGTATATTGCGTTGTAAACTCGGGCTTGTGTTCCAGAAATATTGAAGTCGGAATGAATTTTTTTTTGGCTCAGAAAAAAGACCAAAGCGCGACATAGCTCATTTTAAATGTAAGGGATGGAGGGGGGAGGCGGGAGACAGATGTTCATATAGGCAGCTCCTAATTCATTTCTAAAATCTTGGAGCCTTTAACCCCTTACATAGAAAGGGTGTGGTGTGGGGTGCCCAAGGCCCCTTTAGTGTTGCTAAATGTACCCAGGGACACCTAAACAATAGGCTTGGGGGGTCACAGACATTTATTATTTCCTTTTAGACAAACATCTGCACAGGAAACACTATACGCAGCAGTTCCCACCCAAGAGTATAACTAGTGTATCTATTTGATCAATTACCTAATGGCGTTTGGTAAAGGACAGTGGACATTTAGAGCTAGAAAATTTTACACAGTTACACACCACAACCCCCCTTACACAAAACCTCACACACACAACCCCACAGCAACGCCCCTTTCCACCCTTTAAAATAATTTGATATGGCAAATCCCCCCCCATTGCTATTGATTGGTATTGGAAATGAACAACAAGCGGCTCTGAGCTGCGTCTGTGATACAAACGGGTGACACCGATAACAGACCTGCCATAGAACTGAAAGCCAAGTAAAAGGGAGCCTCGAGAAAGCTCATTTAGCAAACCATCCAGGGCAAATCGCCAGATGTCGTATTTCTCGATCCATGTTATTACACGGATGGGTTGAACTGTTTATCCTTCCCGGGACGATCATTAATAACTAACAAATGGCCTTGGGCGTACCTATTTTCTACTATCATGTTATTACCCGCAGCTGGGTGACGCGTTATTACCGGCCGGATATAATAACCTAACAAATCCGCCCAGTGTCTAGTTCCTCTACATTGTTATACCCGGATGGATTCGACGGTTATTACCTGGCGGCCGATATCATAACAACATTAGATCACCCAGGGTGTCCTATTTTTGCACCTCTATCCATGTATTAACCAGGCATGAGAGTTTTTGAACGGTTTAGTACCGGGGATATAATACTAACAAATCGCCCAGTGGTCTATTTCTATCTATGCAGTTATTAACACGCGATGGAGTGACGGTTATCTACTCGGGGCGATATAATAACTAAACAAATCGCCAGTGTCTGATTTCTGTCCATAACCATGTTATTACCCGCGATATGGGTGACGGATGATGACCGGGGGATATACAATTAACTACAAATCGCCCCGTGTCTAGGTTCTCTATCCATGCTTATTACCCGAGAAAGGGTCGATGGTTATTACCTGCGGGATATAATAACTAAAAAACCCAGTGTCGAATTTCTCTCACTGTTATACCCGGAGGGTGATGAAGGTTATTAGCCGGGGATATAAGAACTAACAAATCACCCCCGAGGATCGATTTATTATCCATGTATTACGCCGCGATAGGGTTGATGGTTATTACGGGGGATACTAATAACTAACAAATAACAATGATGAAGTTTCCAAAATAATTTTTCCCACACTCATTAACGCTCCGACAGTACCGCTGCTTTGCTAATGTGTACATTGGACTAACGGAAGCTACCGGTGTTTCTGGATTACATTGGTATCCGGCCCAGTCTGGTTGTGTTACTTATGTGGTACCATTGGCTTGGCCAGTAATAGGGTCTATGTGCTATGGGTTTACATTTGAGAACTAACTCGGCCAAGTACTGCCGTGTTTGCCTATGGTATCATTGCCGCTTCCGGCAGTACTGGTTGTTGCTAGGTTAATTAGGTCTATGACGCTAGTACCTGGGATGTTGTATCATTCCATGTTAGGTCACATTGCTCCGGCTAGTTAATGGCGTGTTGTACTAGCGCGCTGCGCTACATTGCGAGGTTCGGCTTTAGTATCTGGTGGTATACGTATTGGCTACATATAGGTTCCCTGAGCACTTGCCGATCTTACTGCGTGTCGTTATTGTTATTGGTTAAGACGGACGTATGTCTTTATACAACCTCCAATACTATGTTACTATGTAACTGTTATACAGACATTATGGGTAGGGTATAAAGGTTGGACTAGATAGACATATGTCTTTATACAACTTCAATAACTATGTTACTGTGTTATTACAGACCCTAAAATTAGGCACTGCCGGCTTTAGACACACATGGTACAATGTCTAGTCAATCCAATCAAGATGAAAAATCATACGCAACTTATAAATTCCCATAAATCAATTGTCTGCACAATTTTGTGGTCTGCCTTCCTGTAAATATGGCAGCTCATGCTCATATCTATAAATACAAATATATAAAGAAGAAACAATATGGCAGCTCCCATATTTAAATCAATATCCTGATCCTCTCCAGGTTGTATTTTTCCTTTAATAACTGTATATCTCGTGGTTCTCTTTGTGTAAGGCTCCTGTCACACGCCTGCCTGTCACGTCTATTATAAAGGTTGGACGGTTGTGTCTGTCTGTCTGTGCTGGGTTGATCTCTCTTTTCTACAGATTCCCTTTTCTATAGAATCTTGGTCTCGTTGTTTATTGAGAATCTCAGGGAATTTAGTGTTTTATAATCTGACATTTCCCTTTACTTTATTTCTGCTGAAGTTGCAATGTCTTGGTTACAGTCTGAGGGGTGGAAACTAATTTAAGTGCAAGTCCTCTGCGGGGAGTTGGAATCCCTGCAAAGAAGTGTGGGATGATTGACAGGATTCTGTGCACTGCTGGGCCCTTTAACTGCGCGGCAAACAAAGGATTCCAGTCTCTCCGCCGGTTCATCTCAACATCAAAGGGGAAGGGGAATTAACATTAAAATAAGGTTCTGGTCAAGGGCCACAGCTCACGGCTCATGTAAAAAGATTTGGAGCACAGAACCAGCACCAATAATATACTGCAATACTCCCCACTATACTGCAATACTCCCCAATGTACTGCAATACTCTCCAATGTACTGCAATACTCTCCAATGTACTGCAATACTCCCCAATGTACTGCAATACTCTCCAATGTACTGCAATACTCCCCAGTATACTGCAATACTCCCCAGTATACAGCAATACTCCCCACTATACTGCAATACTCTCCAATATACTGCAATACTCTCCAATGTACTGCAATACTCTCCAATGTACTGCAATACTCCCCAATGTACTGCAATACTC
>CM033476.1:1305825-1391706 GCA_019447015.1 Hymenochirus boettgeri
TCGCCCAGTGTCTATTTCTCTATCCATGTTATTACCCGGATGGGTGACTGTTATTCCCGGGGATATAATAACTAACAAATTGCCCGGTGTCTATTTCTCTATCCATGTTATTACCCGGATGGGTGACGGATGATGACCGGGGGATATAATAACTAACAAATCGCCCAGTGTCTATTTCTCTATCCATGTTATTACCCGGATGGGTGACGGTTATTACCGGGGGATATAATAACTAACATATCACCCAGTGTCTATTTCTCTATCCATGTTATTACCCGGATGGGTGACGGTTATTACCGGGGATATAATAACTAACAAATCGCCCAGTGTCTATTTCTCTATCCATGTTATTACCCGGATGGGTGATGGTTATTACCGGGGATATAATAACTAACAAATAACAATGATGAAGTTTCCAAAATAATTTTTCCCACACTCATTGGCTCCGACAGTACCGCTGTTTGCTATGGTACATTGGCTCCGGCTGGTGTTTACTATGGTACATTGGCTCCGGCAGTTCTGGTGTTTACTATGGTACATAAAAACAATCGGATAAAAATCTCTTTGAGCAGACGGAGGAGGCAGATACATTTGCTAGAAAGGAAATAGAAATATTACAATTCCGTGGTATAAACTGGTAAGAATCGCAGTTGGGATCATTGCGGGCGGATCACTGACAAGTCACCAGTTTTTAGTTTCACCGGGCACATTGTCCATCACCACTGATTAAACATTACTCTGGGGAATAGATTCCTCTCCTCGTCTCACACTGATTGTAACTTCCCTATTGACAATGTTCCACCTGCAACCCAAAAAAAGACCAGAAGTCAATTAGAGTCATGAGTGTGGCCCCGTAGGGTCCTAGTGCCCATCTCACCGGGTTCCCTTGTTTTCTGGACTCTTAACAACCCCCCCCCCCAATAAACGCCATTAAGAGCGCTACGTGTCTGGGTGTCAGGTAATGAAGCCGCTCGTTATAAAACGAAGAGGAGAATATTTGCTGCTCGTTCCTTTTTAGCACCGAATTCAAACAGACTTTCATCTCAAGTTAAACAACAGGCTGTCAGGTACTTGAAGATACTTTCTTGTTTCTAGCAGACGGCCGAGCGCAGGTGGGTGGGTATCGCCAGACTGATAACCATGCAAAGAATTGTGGGAAGACCGAGCGATCTCAAGCTGCCTCTGAAACATTTATCTTCCCAGGACAAAATAGGGAGCTCAGTGTGATTCATTTTAATAGCTGGAAAAATAATATGCAATACCGCGTTCAGTCGGAATCCTTTGATGGGGGAACTTCAAACCCGTCCTTTTATTCCTGCCAACGGTTGATGTCCATTTGCTGAGCCCATTACAATCTGACTTCATCAAACGCAATTAAAAAAACAACAAAAAAAAAAAAACTAGACCAGAAACAGCGGAACGGACGCGTCGGATGAACCAATTCGTGGGAGGGAAAGAAATTTAAAAACGACCCCCCCCCAACCTAAATGAATCTATCGATGTTCAAACTTCTCTCAGATCCTTGGCCGCCTGCGGCTTCCTTAACTCGGAGATTCTGCTCTCGGCGTTGTGAACTCTGTGTGACGTTCGGAGGGAAGTGAAGGCTCCACTGATCTACTTGGAAAATCAGCACAGAAAGTAGCGACTTTACTCCAAATCAATGGACACGAAGCGGGAGGAGAAGAGAGAGAAGGAGATGGAAGGAGCGAGGGGCCCCTGACGTCAGCGATGTTAAATATGGAGGACAAAGAAAGAAAGTCTTGATTATAACTCCTGATTGGACTAGGCAGGAAACTACATCCCATAGGCAATGAAATCCCCTCTCTGAAATACAGTACAGGCTGCTTGGCGACTGCGAAGCGTCTGTCTCCTGTCTGGAGCGATCGCTAGATTTACATTACATTTGTACAGAACTATAAATCTTCCTCTAAAGCTGGGTACACACGGTCAGATCTTCCTGCTTACTGAACGTTCCCGTTGGGCAGGAATAAGGTCGCAACAAAAATAATCTTGGCTGACCGCTGCAATCGATCGTGCAACCCATCGAGGATTGTGTGTCCAATTGTCAGTCGCATCCGAAAACACATGCCAAACCTTCGCCTGATCAACCGATACACTGAGCTATCAGTCAGTCGTTCGGGATGAAATTTTGCATGGAGTGTACCCAGCTTAATACTGGCCCAACATTACATTATTATTATTATTATTATTATTATTATTATGGATTTATATAGCGCCAACATCTTCCGTAGCACTGTACAACTCCATGTATACATTCACATCAGGCCCTGCCCCAAAGAGCTTACAATCCAAGCACATTTATTTGACACATACAACCTATCAGTATGTCTTTATGATTGTGGAGGAAACCCACGCAAGCACGGGGAGAACATACAAACTCCTTGCAGATGTGTCCAAGGGGGGAATCGAACTCAGGACTTCAGTGCTGCAAGGAATCAGTGCAAACCACTGAGCCACCGTACTAACCACTGAGCCACCGTGCTAACCACTGAGCCACCGTGCTAACCACTGGGCCACCGTGCTAACCACTGGGCCACCGTGCTAACCACTGGGCCACCGTGCTAACCACTGAGCTACTGTGCCTTACATCTCAAACTATCCCTCCCCTGCAGGACTAATGCCAGCCGTCCAGGACTCTGGGATAGTTGTGGGCTAGATGCTCTGTCTTGTGTTTTCTTGATAGGCAATTCCCTAATGAACATTACTTGACTTTGAACCACAAGGTTTAACCAGATCCACCATTACTGATATTATTATAAACTGGCCATGCGCCAGTCCTTAGCTTTCCACGTTCTGGCTGAGAAACGTCAGAAGTTAACCACCGATAATACCTGACGTTATGCTGATTCAGCATTTGGATAAACTATTGCCCGTACAGTGATTGGATAGTACCGGGTCAAGCAGTGTGACGGTAACAATACTCCCAGTGCTGGAGCTTCAGATAATTCTATATGTTCATTTACTTACTTTCTTGTACCTATAACATTGTCAAGTCCATCGCGCCATGAGGCAGGTTGAAATTCCTGCTCAGGGCGTGGCAATTCCATGTAATAGCAGTAAACCGTGCGCTCCCACAATTGCAGCGCCATTGACTTCTATTGAAAGAGGAGCGGCACCGGAAGCAATTTGCTCCAGGCGCTGCTTCAATCTCTATTGAAAATTTGCCCAACAATGCAGACTTGTCCAACCTTTACCCCAAAGGGTTAATAACGTACAACTTAGGAACAATATGGAAGGTTCCACCCCGTTCATGACCTTCCATATTTTTCCTAAGTTCCAGGCGCCGCTCCCCTTAGCAGTGCTAGCTCCATTGTCTGTATACATTGTGTATATTTTTATAATATATCTATATTATTATATATACAACACTGGTGACACTTTATTAATTAATTTGTACGTACAAATATGAACATACAGATATCCTTTCTATAGGTTTAGGTTTAGGAGCCACCAATGAGATGGGGGAAGATATTACATATAGGAAAGGTGTATATGTTTGTGTGTAATTTATCCCTATTATCTTCTAAATGACCATAAATAAATGTATATAAAGTATAGTACTGCCATATATATATATATATATATATATATATATATATAGGTACAAGACATAATGTATAAAGTTATAAAGGTTCTTACACAGCTAGTACCCCTATTATAAATGGAATAGTCAAAATGGAAGGTTTGGCCACACCTCTGTCACTGCTAAAACCTGTTCATGTGTTTAGACCAATTAAAACTAAAGAAACTTGAATGTCTGTGAAGCTGGGTAATTACTGTACCAATCACAAAGACACAAGCATTTTCCATATATAAAGTATAGGATATCGCATGTGACTGCAATTGCACCCGACTCTCTCTACTTTAGTACAGGGAGCAGAATGCAAAAAAGGGAAATTTTTAGTTTTTAACGACTGTTTCCGATGTCGACAGGGAATGCACAGTCAGTTCAGTGGCTATCTGGGGAAGGTACTTTCTGTACAGATTGAGAGGGATGGGATAGTCACTTCCTCCCAGTACAGTAGGTACAGTCAGTTCCCTGGCTATCTGGGGAAGGTACTTTCTGTACAGGTGGAGGGATGTGATAACACAGTCATTCCTCCCAGTTACAGTAGGTCCACAGTCATTCGCCGGCTATTGGGGAAGGTACTTTCTGTACAGATGAGGGGATGGGATCCAGTCACTTCCTCCCAGTACAGTAGGTTAGGTACAGTCATTTCCCTGGCTATCTGGGGAGGTACTTTCTGTACAGGGAGAGGGATGAATACACAGCATCACTTCTCCCAGTACAGTAGGTACAGTCCGTTTCCATGGCTATCTGGGGAAGGTACTTTCTGTACAGTGAGAGGGATGGGGATCACAGTCCTTCCTCCCAGTACAGTCAGGTACAGTCAGTTCCCTGGCTATCTGGGAAGTACTTCTGTCCAGGTGGAGAGGATGGGATACAGTCACTTTCCTCCAGTACAGTGGTATCAGTCAGTTCCCTGGCTTCTGGGGAAGTACTTTCTTTACAGGTGGAGAAGGGATGGGATACACAGTCGCTCCCCTCCCAGTACAGTAGGACAGTCAGTTTCAGTGGCTATCTGGGAGGTACTTTCTGTACAGGTTTGGAGTGATTGGGATTACACGTCCTCATCCTCCCAGTACAAGTAGGTACAGTAAGTTCCCTGGCTATCTGGGGAAGGTACTTTCTGTACAGGTGGAGAGGGATGGGATACACAGTCACTTCCTCCCAGTACAGTAGGTACAGTCAGTTCCCTGGCTATCCGGGGAAGGTACTTTCTGTACAGGTGGAGAGCGTTGGGGTTACATTGTTACTTCCTCCTAGTGAAATATGAACATTCTTTCACCATAATAAATTACATAAATAGATTATTTGAAAAATAGAACAATTTTAATAAATGCTACATCTCTTAATTACAATAGTTATGTACCATGTTATTTTGTTCTTTAAAATGTTACTCTTTATAATGCAAATTTACAGCATATTTTGGACAAGATGCCAATATAATTTTAAGTACAAGACATTACAAGAGTTAATTGCCCCTTAAATAAAAGGGAAGACATTGACCCTACCGAGGGTCACATAAGTGAATACTCACCGAGGCACAGGGAGTTAATAAAATTAACACTAAACATAGTGTATTTTTTCATATAACATATATATATATTTTACAATTTACATGGAATATTCTATTTACATCATATTTAAAGACAATTCTTAGGAACACTGTAATCATATTAAACCAATGCACAGATGTCAAACCCACTAGAAAGTAATGATGCCCACTCTGCAGTTCCCAGCAAGCTCTACAGGCAGACATGAAACGACAGCGGACATTAGATAAACATCACTGGCACACGGGGTTTTGCAGGGGGTACAGTAAAGGGATTATTTTTCTTTTCTTTAAATTAGTGAATATTAAGATCTGGTAAGAAGCACAGCATTATATAAAGCAAAGAGTGTTTAACATGGGGTGGGATGATCTGCTACTCATCTGTTCTGTTAATGGGAGTTTCCAATGTGGAAGGTTGGAGTTTGTGGTCGTAATGTGCAAAAGGCACCTAGAAAGGGAATTTCCTTCTTCAAATTGGGGAAATAGGGTTGAAATTCCTAGGAAGGGGTAAATGTTTATTACCTGTCAAGATCAGATTTGATGTAAAATAAACGGTAGAAAGGTATTGACCATCAGTGGGATATCGGAACTAGAATGGAAGAGGTATTGACCATCAGTGGGATATTGGAACTAGAATGGAAGAGGTAGACCATCATGGGCTATCGGAACTGAATGGAAGAGTGAGGTATGACCATCAGGGTGGGATATTGGAGACTAGAATGGAAGAGGTATGCCGACGAATTCTGAGTAGATTGAATAGGGGATATTGGACTAGGAATGGAAGGTATATGACCATCGCGTGGATATGGAACTAGATGGAATTTTTTTTTTTTTTGTGGTATTGACCCTCAGTGGGATATGGAATATGGAGAATTGACTAGTGGGAATCGGAATGAGAATTGAAGAGTATTGACCGTTCAGTGGGATATTGGAAACTAGAATGGAAGAGGTATTGCGTCAGGTTCCAATGAGGTATGACGTAGTGGGATATGAACAAAGAGAGTTATGACCGTCAGGGATATGGAAACGCGAATGAAGTATTGACGTCAGTGGGATATTGATGGAGCAAGTAGAAATGGAATGAACTAGCGTAGAGAGGTATTGACCGTCACGTGGGATGATTTTCGGAAACTTAGAATGGAAGATTGGGGTATGCTCGTTAGTGGGATACTTGGAACTAGAATAGAAGAGTTATTGACATCAGTGGGATATTGGAACTAGAATCGAGGAGCATCAGCTATTGGTAGGATGAGGATTGACCGCCCAGTGGGATTATCGGAACTAGAATGGGGAGAGGTATTGACCGTATAGTGGGATATGGAACTAGATAGAAGAAGTAGTGACGTTCGTGGGATTATTGGGAATCAGAATGAGCAGTATTGACCATCAGTGGGATATTGGAACTGAATGGAAGAGGTGATTGACCATCAGTGGTATGTGGAATAAGAAGGAAGAGGGTTATTGGGACAGTCCGTGGATATTGGAAAAACTAGAATGGAAGAGCGGTTATTGACCGTCAGTGGGATGGATGATGGAAGGTAGACGTCAGGAATGGACTAAAGGAAGGGTATCTGACCGTAGGTGGGAATATTGGAACTAGAACTGGAAGAGGTATTGTGACCGTTAGTGGGATATGGGAATAGAAGGAAAAGTCGATATTGACCGTCAGTGGGATATTGGAATAGAATGTAAGAGGGTATTGAAGTCCATCAGGGGATATGGGAACTAGAATGGAAAGAGTTATTGACAGTCAGTGGGATATTGGAACTAGAATGGAGAAGGTTATTGACCGTCAGTGGGATATTATTGGAACTAGAATAGGAAGAGGATTGACCGTCATGGGATAGTTGCGAAACTAGGAATGGAAGAGGTATTATTGACGCGTCAGTGGGGATATGTGAAATAGAATGGAAGAGGTATTGACGTCTAGTGGGATATTGAACTAGAATGGAAAGTGGTAATTGACGTCAGTCAGTGGGATATGGAAACAGAATGGAAGAGGTATATGACGTCAGTGGGATTATGAGAACTAGGAATGCGAAGAGTTATTGACGTCAGTGGGATATTGGAACTAGAATGAAAGAGGTTATTGACGTTTCAAGTGGGATTATTGGACAAAAACTAGAATGAGAAGAGGTATTGACCGTCAGGGGATATTGGAACTAGAATGGAAGAGGTGATTGGACCGTCAGGGGATATTGAACTAGAGAATGGAAGAGGTCTTGACCGTCAGGTGGGATTTGGAACTAGAATGGAAGAGTTAGAGTCGCGTCAGTGGGAATATTGGAACTAGAATTGGAAGAGGTGGTATTGACACGTTCAGTGGGATATTGGAATTAGAATGGAAAGTAGTTATGACCAGTCAGTGGGAATGTGGACTAGAATGGAAAGATGGTATGACCGTTCAGTGGGATATTGGAACTGAGAATGAAAAGTTATTGACAGCTCAGTGGGATATTGGAAACTAGAATAGAAGAGGTTGGTATTGACCGTCAGTGGGATTTGAACTAGAATGGAAGAGGTGGTTGACCGTCAGGGGGATATGGCAACTAGAAGGAAGAGTTATGACCGGCAGTGGGATATTGAAATCGTGAATGGAAGAGGTATAATGACGTTCAGTGGGATATTGGAACTATGAATGGAAGGTATTGCCGCAGGGTATGACTGAGAATGAGGTATTGACCGTTAAGGTGGGATAGAACTAGAATGGAAGAGTTAGTTGACGTCAGGGGATATTGGCTACGTACGGTTAGTAGAAGAGTATTGACACTTTGTCTGGATTTGGAACAGGAATGAAGATGTATTGACCGTCAGTGGGACTTGGAACTAGAATGAAGAGTTATTGCCAGCAGTGGGATATTGGAAAATAGAATGGAAGACTGGGGTGGGGGTATTGACAGGTCAGGGAGGATGGTACTTGCGAACTAGAATGGAAGAGGTATTGACGCAGGATGACCTCAGTGGGATATGGAACTAGAATGGAAGATGGTATTGACCTGTTCAGTGGGATATGGAACTGAGAATGGAAAGGTCTTGAAATAGTGGGATATTGGAACTAGAATGGAAGAGGTATTGACCATCAGTGGGATATTGGAACTAGAATGGAAGAGGTATTGACCGTCAGTGGGATATTGGAACTAGAATGGAAGAGTTATTGACCGTCAGTGGGATATTGGAACTAGAATGGAAGAGTTATTGACAGTTAGTGGGATATTGGAAATAAAATAGTCGATATTGACCATCAGTGGGATATCAGAACTAGAATGGAAGAGATTCATAGGAGAGCATGAATCTTGAATTCAATATAATGTTGGGTACGTTATATTATTTTCCTCCCCTCTGCTGCAATGGTGACATCATCAAAGTGCAGTGACATCATTTCTCACCTCGCCCTACATTGGCAGTTTAGAGAGGGGCAACTGGGAACTAGAAAACAAAACAACTTGCGCAAACAGAGCCCAAAGTGCGACTGTACGAAACACAGACAAGATTGATTATATCGATTTTAACAAAATAATAAAACCAAATCCCCAACAAATGGAAATAATGCTGGATTATCCAGTGTGAAAGCAGCAGGAAATGGACTAACTTGTCACTGACTTTTCACTCCATACAAAGGGGCGAGATTCACTGTTTAGCTTAATTGGTTGGTGTGGAAACACATGTGAGAACACTGGTGCTTCCTTCCCCGAACAACACAGCAGCACAGACCAGACAGCAACTGAAAGTTCAATAAATAGCAAAAAGTCAGAGTTCAGGCCTCCGCGGGGATTTGTCCGTTCTGCATAGGAGTCTGAGAGCAAAGATCATAAAAGTTATTCTCCTTCGACCCACTGGGGGGAGCCGGTGGGTTTTCAGCCCATTAGCAAGTTAAGTGCGTAGGGATCTTATATCTCAAAAGAACATGGAACCCAATGTGCCAGATATCGATGGCGAATCACGGATTCCTGTTTCATCTTGGAACTGGGAATGTAAATAAATGCTTGGCCCCTCAGTCTATACGTTCAACTTTCCCAAGGATCCTCCCCTCATACGTGGGTAAGATGGTGTCATCCTCCCGAATCTCCTCAAACACTGCGCCACAGTCAAACTCCTGACTCGCCTTCTTAAAGTAATATCTGCAGAGAAGGAGAGAGAAAAGAAACTGATCATGTGATCAAAAACAAAATGGAGGATGACCCTAACTACATGGAATCCTCTCCCTGGTGATTTATGGACCCAAACTGCTATGGCAGAGGTAGAGAGAGAGACAATAAAAGGACGATCGGACCTAATGGCAGAACCCGAGGAGAGGAACATAGGACCTGGTGCTGAGATCCAGGATAATAGGAAGTAAGAGATGGGCCCAGTGAGGGAGATGGCGCCAAGGCAGGTGGCGTAGGAAAGTGATGGCCACTGGGAAGGAAATGAGCAGGAACAGGAAACGTGTCACAGGGGGAGGAAACCAGCTTCTGATTGGTTCTACCTGCGCTCACTGCCCTCTGGACTGGTTGGGAATGGAACAGTTTTGAGACCCATACAAAGAAGATGGTAATGACACAATGTGGTGCCACCTGCTGGCGCTGGGTGGTTGCCACAGCTTCTTGGCACATTAGGAAATTTGTAGCATTGTGTAGATGAAACAAGCCAATGAGCTCTATCACATGGACCCCACCATACCAGTCCTACAGTGGTTTGGCGCTACCCGTCTTCCACACACAGATGGTGGTATAATGTACCCCCCACATACGTAATATAGAGCCCCAGGCGGCCCGTCAGACTCACGCGGTTGGCAGGATTCCTTACACGGGAATAGTTCTTGATCCGTACCTATAGTTTCCTTTCTTGCTTAGCTGTTCTTTAAAGTGTCCCAGCGTCAGACTGTGGGATTTAAACATCCGTCTATAAGGAATTTTCTCTTCACAGAAGAAGTAGGTGACCGTGAGCTCATTGGGAGGGTTTGGAAGGACGGACGGAGGTCTCTTTGGCTCTTTATGCCTGAGAGAAAGGAAAGAGATAATCAAGTAGGTGTACACCTATAGAGAAACAAACCGACAAAACACGGTCAATGCTGCGTATATATTGTTTATGGAGCCAAACGTCCATTAACTATAGTGTTCAGGGAGTTCTGCCTAACATGCATAGAAAGTACCTTCCCCAGAACCTACTGTACTGGGAGGAAGTGCCTGTAATTCCCCATCTTCCTTATATTTCAGCTAGAAAACTACGGAAGTCGGGGTCTGGGAGATGGGGGTCTGGGAGATGGGGGTCTGGGAGATGGGGGTCTGGGAGATGGGGTTCTGGGAGATGGGGTTCTGGAAGATGGGTTCTGGGAGATGGGGGTCTGGGAGATGGGGGTCTGGGAGATGGGGGTCTGGGAGATGGGGGTCTGGGAGATGGGGTTCTGGAAGATGGGGTTCTGGGAGATGGGTTCTGGAAGATGGCGGTTGCCGGAAATGTTTTGGCTTGCCCCGATCTTCATATTTCAATAGACCGATGGAATGTTGGGAAAATGTCTTTGATATCCGATTAATGGATGGAACTTGCGTTAGGCACCAATCCAGCAGTTCTGAGGCCCTAGACCAAAACCAAGTGAGGATTTCGGCCCCTTTTACATGTATTTCCTGTTTATTTCCACACCTCTCTCTGTGGGGTCTCTGATGTCCCAGGGAGGGAACATTCCTCCGCCCTGGTGGTGATATTTAGGTAGAACACACACATTCGGGTTACATTATAGACATATTGTTGCCCTGTGCCGCTCTCAGTTTTATTACTTACTCTTCAGACACAGGGGCCGGTGAGGTAACAGGGTTGGGGGCTGTCGGACCGGGGGCGGAGACACTTCTTGGCGTCCAGTCACGGAACATCTTAAAGAGACAGAGAGGTGTCAAAACATCAAAGCCAACGCTGGCAAAGGAAAAAAAAAATGAAGAGTCTGAGTTAATCTCCCAAATAAATGTCGGTAACAAGGTCTAATGTCAGGTTCTCCCCTTAGATATACTATATATAGGGATATATATATAGTATATAGGGAGATGGATATACTGTATATAGGGAGATATATATATATATATATATATATATATATAGTATATAGGGAGATGGCATATACTGTATATAGGGAGATATATATACTTTATATAAGGGGATATACTGTATATAGGGAGGTATATATACTTTATATAAGGAGATCTACTGTATATAGGGAGGTATATCTACTTTATTATAAGGAGATCTACTGTATATAGGAGGTATATATACTTTATATAAGGAGATCTACTGTATATAGGGAGGTATATATACTTTAAATGGGGGATGGATATACTTTATATAGGGATAAATATACTGTATATAGGGAGATATATATTGTATATAGGGAGATGGATATACTGCATATAGGGAGATATATATATATATATATATATATATATATAGGGAGATGGATATACTGCATATAGGAGATTATATACTTATAATAAGGAGATTCGTACTGGTATATAGGGAGGTATATATACTTTATATAAGGAGATCTACTGTATATAGGGAGGTATATATACTTTAAATGGGGGATGGATATACTTTATATAGGGATAAATATATACTGTATATAGGGATATATATACTGTATATAGGGATATATATACTGTATATAGGGCGATAGACCTACTTTATATAGGGAGATATATATACTTTAATAGGGATGGGGAGATTATTACTGCAATAGGGAGAGTGAGATGGATAGTAGTAGGGAGATGGATATATTGTATATAGGGAGATATATATACTGTATATGGGGACACAGATATACCGTATATGCAGACACAGATATCCTTTATATAGGGACATAGACACCACTCTGTCTATACCCATGTAGTAAGGGAGATTGGAATACTGTAATAGGGGAGATGGATATACCGTATATAGGGAGATGGATATACTGTATATAGGGAGATGGATATAATGTATATAGGGAGATGGATATACTGTATATAGGGAGATGGATAACGTATATAGGGACATGGAGTATACCGTATATAGGGAGATGGATATACCGTAATAGGGAGATGGATATACCGTATATAGGGAGATGGATTATACTGTATTATAGGGAGATGGATATACTGTATATAGGGAGATTTATATATCCTTTATATAGGGAAGTATATATAAACAGAATATAAACAGTAACATTCCAGCTGCGCATTACAGGAGGTGGAGGTCTCGGTAACAGCAGTGCCCGTCAGCTGGATACGAAACGTTAGACTATCCGGGGCAGAGGGGAGGAGAGAGGCTAAAAGAAATGACTGTAGGTGTCAAGTTCATTAAGGTAACAGAGGTTGGCACCATGTTCAACATGACACCCCTGGGGATCCGGCCTCTGCTTTCTTAACTACCACAAGACTGGAGATGGGAAAGGAGGGTTGCGTGATGAATGAGGAGATCCTGTTTTTCCCCAAAGCCCCAGAATCTGGATACATCAATAGAGAGCAGTCCCAGAGAGATCCCATACACATAATGTAATAGAATATGCAGCAATCTACCTTTGCTTTGGGAGTTTAGATGCTCAGCGGTCTCCGACAGTGCCCCCTCCAGCTGATGCCATGTGCTAGGAGGGGGTTAGAGGGGGCATTGCCGGTTCCTGGCCAAATTGATGTGAAGGTGGCAGGTTTCGAGGGTGCCAACTAGATACCCCCCAGGGATGATGTGGGGGTCGGTCCCATGGATGATGAGCGAATTGGTTCATATATTTGGTTCTTCTTGATGTTTTGAGTGCTGGATGGGCAGAGGATGAGACATTTGTAAACATTAACTGGACAAGCTGGGGCCCCTGCTTAGTTCATATCTACAGCTAGAATCCTAGGGCCAGCAAGGGTACAGAAAACCAGGATCAATACCAAATGAATTGCACAGAGAGAGAGTACAGGTAAAGAGTGAGCAGTAGACTGAGTCCAGTTAAGAGGGATTAGACAGTTAGACAGTGCAGTCCACAGAGCGAGCGGGTTAGACGTGCAGTCGCAGAGCGAGCAGTTAGACAGTGCAGTCACAGAGCGAGCAGTTTTAGACTGAGTGCAGTCGCAGAGCGAGCAGTTAGACTGAGTGCAGTCGCAGAGCGAGCAGTTAGACTGAGCGCAGTCGCAGAGCGAGCAGTTAGACTGAGAGCAGTCGCAGAGCGAGCAGTTAGACTGAGTGCAGTCGCAGAGCGAGCAGTTAGACTGAGCGCAGTCGCAAGCGAACAGTTAGACTGAGCGCAGTCGCAGAGCGAGCAGTTAGAATGCGCGCTAGTCGCAGAGACGGCAGTTAGACTGAGGCGCAGTCGCAGAGCGAGCAGTTGACCTGGCGACATCGCAGACGCGAGCAGGTCGCCTGAGCCGTGCAGTCGCAGAGCGAGCAGTTAGACTGAGCGCAGTCGCAGCGCGAGCAGTAGGACTGAGCGCCAGTAGCAGAGCGAGCAGTTAGACTGAGCGCCAGTCGCGAGCGGCAGTTAGACTGAGCGGCGGAGTCAGCCAGAGCGAGCAGTTAGACGAGCGCAGGCGCAGGGAGCGATGCCAGTTAGACTGAGCGCAGTCGCAGAGCGAGCAGTTAGACTGAGCGCAGTCGCAGAGCGAGCAGTTAGACTGAGCGCAGTCGCAGAGCGAGCAGTTAGACTGAGCGCAGTCGCAGAGCGAGCAGTTAGACTGAGCGCAGTCGCAGAGCGAGCAGTTTAGACATGAGCGCAGTGCAGACGCGAGCAGTTTATGACTGAGCGCAGCGCAGACAGCGAGCAGTTAGACTGTTGTTGGACCCAGCTCCCGTATAGTAGTCAGTGTACAACTGGGCTTGGGGATTTACCTGGGATTTTTGTTCCTCATTTGCCTCTCGCACTCACACTCACCACCACGCTCTGCCAGTTTGTTGGCGCTGAAACCTCACACGGCAGTTGGTGAATAAACGTTGCACCTCATCTACAAGTTCTTCCCCGGACATTCTCCCGTTTCTTACAGAAACTCCGGGAGGGAATCCCTGGCCAAGTAACCCAAAGGGGAAATCACATGGTCATACACTGATATACAAACCTCCTATCATTCTATACAACAGCGACACAATCCCACACAAACACACTTATTACCATGTACACAATCCAACGTATACCACTATACTATACACAACCCCACACAATCCAACTGTATACCACCATACTGTACACAATCAACTTAGACCACTATATCTTATACCAATCCCACACACACACTTATACCACTATACACAATCCCACAGTACGATGAACAGGTGGCACACAAACACACGATACCACTAGACCAAGCCCACGGCCTATACCACAGACTAGACACAGCCCACTAGACCACTATACTGATACACATGGGGCACACAAACACACGTATACACTATACACAAGCCAACTGTAGACCCACGATACGGGATACCACAATCGACGGATACCACGGACTATACCACAGTTGTCACACAAACATCACGGATAAAACTAGGAAACAATCAAAACGGGAGACCACGGATCACTAGTACACAAGGCCTCCACTTTATGACCACGTTATACTATACAGTGTCACACAAACATCATATACCACTATACACAATCAACTGATACCAATTTATACTATACACAATCCCACTTATACCACTATTACTATACACAGTGTCACACAAACACACGTAACCACTATACCACAATCCAACTTATACCACTTTACTATACACAATCCCACACAAAACACACTGAGACCACTGTACACAATCCACGAGACCACTATACTATACTACAATCCACACAATCAACTATACCACCCATACGGTACACAATCCAACTTATACCACTATACTATACACAATCCCACACACAAACTGAGTACCACTATGACACAATCCCACTATACGATACACGTGTCACACAAAACACACTTATACCATATACACAATCCAACTTATACCACTATACTATACACAAAGTCCCACTGCATACCACATATACGAGACACAGGGGCCACACAAACACACGGTGAGACCACGAGACACAAAGCCAACGGAAGACCCACCGCGACGAGACACAAGCGCACGGAGACACATACATACACAGGGTCACACAACACACTGATACCAATATACAATCCAACTTTATACCACTATACTATACACAATCACACACACACACGTGAGACCCACGATACCTATACACAGTGGCACACAACACACTTATACCACGATACACAAGCCAACGTGGAGACCACGAGACGAGACAAAAGCCCACACAAACACACGGAGACACACGAGACGAGACACAAGCCAACACAAAACACACGTAGACCACCAGACGGGACACAAAGCCAACGCGAGACCACGTAGACGAGACACAACCCTCACACCCACACACGTAGACCACGAGTACACAAGCCCACGGATACCACGAGACGAGACCACAAGCCCAGGGGAGAACACGAGGACAAACGTGGCACACAAACACACTTATACACTAGACCACAAGCCAACGGATACCAAGGATACAGCAATCCCACTGAGACCCGGAGACGAGACACAAGCCCACGGCGACCAGAGACGAGACACAAGACAAGGGAGACCACGGAGACGAGACACAAGCCCACACACCCCATGGAGGACCCACGAAGACAGCAAGCCCAGGAGACCACGAGACGAGACCACAATCCCGGAGACACGAGACGGATCAATCAAGCCACGAGACCACGAGACGAGACACAGAGCCAACGGGAGACCACGGAGTAGCGAGACACAAGCCCACAAAACCCCACTGAGACCACGAGACGAGACACAATCCCACACACCCACCGGGGGAATCCAGACACAAGCCCACTGGAGACCACGAGACTAGACACAAGCCCACGGAGACCACGATACTATACACGAAGCCCACGGATACCACGAGACGAGGACACAAGACACTTAGACCACTGACGAGACAGCAATCACAAAAAACACACGGAGGACCACCATAATGGACCACAATCCAACGGTAGTACCACTTAGACGAGACACAATCCCCACAAAAAACACACGGATACCACCATACGGGTACACAATCCAATGAGAACCACGATAGATACCCCACCCAAAAAAAAAAAACACCAATCCCACACAAACACACTTGTACCACTGTGCAATATACACAATCACACACAAACTAATATACACAATCCACAAAATCAGTTATACACTTTGCAATATGCAAAATCAAACACAAACACAGTAATGCTGCTATATATACACCATTGCAGTGTAGGACCACGATACACCAATCGCACACAACAACATTGAGACCACTAGTAGGACCACGATACACACCAAACACAGGGAGTACCACGAGCACAATCACACACAGACCACTATACACAAGCACAGATGGAGACCACTCTACACAACACACACAAACACAGGGAGACACAGATCACAGAAAACACAGACCACATGCACAAGCACACAGGGAGACCACGAGACACAAGCACACACAAAAACAGGGATACCCATGATACACAATCACACACAACACATTTATACCACTATACACAATCACACACAAACACATTTATACCACTATACACAATCACACACAAACACATTTATACCACTATACACAAGTCACACACAAACACATTTATACCACTATACGACAAGACACACAAACTGAAACACCATGATACCACGATCACAATCACACTTATACCACTATAACACAATCACACACATACAATTTATACCACTATACTATTCACGACCACACACAATGATCCCACTATACTATACACAATCGCACACACATTTGTACCACGAACTATAAACAAGCACACACAAACACAGCTATACCACTAAACTACACAATCCTACAAACTCAACAGCCGCACAATCTGCTGATTTCTGATTCCCGGATGGCCCCTTAACCAGAATGCTCCCGGTGCAGGCAAGCAGTTAATCACAGGCCCCTGGGTCTGGCTTGGGTTCCCAAGGTAGCAGCAATATTCCGCGGAGCCGTTACACGCACACTGGACTATCCGCGCAGCCCGGCCTCAATCTCTTCCTTGATTTGGGTGCCGTGTGGTGGTGAATGTTTAGTGGTGGTTGAATGTGTTTGGTTGTTTGCTTGGTGACAAAGCCACAGGGCAACGTGGTGTGATTGGCGCAGAGTGGGTATCATGGGAAGGGGCGGTCTGGAGAGTGGTGCGGCTCGGACCGTTACTTGCCCATGCCAGGAGACGGACACCCAGGACTTCAAAACTCGAGACAGATGGTCATCCAGGATGGCCTGAGGGTCATCGTCCCCTGGACCCAATGTGGGTGAAGACTGCTGGGAGGGACTAGGGCTCCCAGGTGGGCAGAGAGATGATGGGATCACTGTGTCATCCTATTACTCCTAATACAGAGACAACCATGCGTGTCAGTGAGTTGGATTAGGGGAGTGTACCGTTCTGCACATGTAAACCAATGTAGGAACACAAACCACCACCCATACAGATACAGATAAATAGATACAACCACACTAACCCACACGATAGACACAATGCACAATAACCCATACAAACAGATACCCAACACTCAAGCTTATTCCTACCTATACAGATACAAACACGCTAAATCAATACAGATACACACACGCTAATCAATACAGATACACACACGCTAATCAATACAGATACACACACGCTAATCAATACAGATACACACACGCTAATCAATACAGATACACACACGCTAATCAATACAGATACACACACGCTAATCAATACAGATACACACACGCTAATCAATACAGATACACACACGCAATCAATACAGAAGACACAATAATCAATCCAGATCCACACACAATAATCAATACAGATACACACACACACTAACCTATACAGATACACACACGCTAATCAATACAGATACACACACGCTAGTCAATACAGATACACACACGCTAATCAATACAGATACAAGCTAATCAACTACAGATACACACACGCTAACCTTACAGAGACACACACGCGGTAACCTATACAGAGATACACAAACGCTAACCTATACAGATACACACACGCTAATCAATACAGATATACACACGCTAATCAATACAGATACACACTAATCTATACAGATACACGCTTATCAATACAGATACACACACGCTTATCAATACAGATACACACACGCTTATCAATACAGATAAACACACCGCTAAAATAACAGATACACACGCTAATCAATACAGATACACACACGCTAATCAATACAGATACACACACGCTAATCAATACAGATACACACACGCTAATCAATAATCAATACAGATACACACACGCTAATCAATAGATACACACACGCTAATCAATACAGATACACACACGCTAATCAATACAGATACACACACGCTAATCAATACAGATACACACACACACTCACCCATACAGATACACATACACATACACAGGTGGGCAGAGAGCATGATGGGATCACTGTGTCATCCTCTTCCTCCTAATACAGAGATACAAACCAATGCGTGTCAGTGAGTTGGATTAGGGAGTGCTACCAAGTTGTGCCATGGCAACCCATGTAGGACACACACACACCACCCATACAGGACAGTCACAGATAAATAGATAAACCCCCACCCTAACACCACGGATGAAGACCACATGCACAATAACCCATACAAACAGATACCCAACACTCACAGCTTATTCACTTACCTATACAGATACACACACGCTAATCAATACAGATACACAACAACCCCGGGGGTGCTAATCAATACCGATTCCAACACACGACCTACTCAATACAGATACACACACGCTAATCCAACATACAGATACCACACACGCTAATCAATAAAGAGAAACACCACACGATAATCAATTATACACCACTCACAGATCCCACACCACACGCTAATGCCATAGATTCAACCCAAACGAATTATACACTGATACACACATCGCGACTCAACCAAAGCATACACCAGAATAATCAAGACAGCATACACAAAATCAATCCAGATCCCCTCTCACCAAACCAATTAATCAACGCCACCGATACACACCACCACCACTACACACTATACAGATACCCACACACGCTAATCAATTACGATCACACACGTAGCATACAGATACCACACAGCTATCAATACAGATACACGCTAATCAATAAAGATAACAACAGCTACCTATACAGATACACACACGCAACCTCTACAGTACCGTAACCACAGTAATCAATACAGATATACACACGCTAATCACATACAGAGACACACTAATTATCCATATACACGCTTATCAATACAGATACACACACGCTAATCAATACAGATACACACACGTTTCAATACAGGATACACACACGCTAATCAATACAGATACACACACGCTTATCAATACAGATACACACACGCTAATCAATACAGATACACACACGCTAATCAATACAGATACACACACGCTAATCAATACAGATACACACACTGCAACAATTACAGATACACACACACACTCACCCTTACAGATACACATTACACTACAATAGTACAAGTAGACACAGGCACACTAATCCATTACAGATAATACATACTAACCCAACAGCGAGACACCGCACACAAAAAATACAGATTAGAAAACACCACACTACCCATACAATACCACCACATAAGAGACACATGCACACTAACCCTACAGATACAACCACTACAATACAAACAGAAAACAGGCACATTAAGCAACCCTACAGATACACACCGCACACTAACCTATACAGATACCACACACTAAACCATACAGATAGGCACAAAAATCTAACCCATATAGACAGAAAATACATTTAGTGTAAAACCATTTCCCATACAGATACACACAACTGACCATACAGATACACACACACTGACCCTACACACACACACAGACACCATACACAGTCACACCCACATTGCACGCACTGCACCAGTTACTCTACTACATCGCGCCGCGATGTCCCCGCGGAGGTGAATGCGACTGGACCGGGCGCGCCAGCACAGATAAGTCGAGGAGGGAAACTATCCAATTGGCTGCCCAGAATTTACTCAATCAAGCAGTGTTGTCTCAGACCTTTTTGTCCCATCCTTTTCTGCCTCTGTTTCACACCCTTCTCCCCAGTCGGGCGATTAACGCATCCCGCCCCCAGACAACACCACATCCGCGTCGCTTCTCGGGGGTCATCTACCCCCTCTTGGGCAGCCGGTGTGTTCTCTACACGGAACGGGGGGGAAAGGGATCTATACATGGGTAGTAATGGCCGTGCCCGCATTCCCGGCCTCAGTCGTTGAAAGATGACAGGGGGGACCCCCCCGCCGACGCACCAGCAGCACGTCGGTGGCAGTGTGGATATTATCAGTCGGCAGTGGGGTTGGCTTCAGGATAGGAGGCATCTGCCCCTTTTGGCAGCCTTTGCCTACAGCCCATACCAGTGGTTTGCCACTCCACCCCCCGGGGACCCGGCTTGTCCCTCTTGTTACGTACAACAGCCTTCAGGAAAACGCTTGTAGTGGGGAATCTTCAAAGAACATTGTCAACATCAAAAAAGAGAAAGGAGGGAGGGAAGGATGGAGAGGAGAGAGGGAGGGAGGGAGGGAAGGATGGAGAGGAGAGAGGGAGGGAAGGGAGGACGGAGAGGAGAGAGGGAGGGAGGGAAGGATAGAGAGGAGAGAGAAAGGGAGGGAGAGAAGGATGGAGAGGAGAGTGAGAAAGGGAGGGAGAGAAGGATGGAGAGGAGAGAGAAAGGGAGGGAGGGAAGGACGGAGAGGAGAGAGAAAGGGAGGGAGGGAAGGACGGAGAGGAGAGAGAAAGGGAGGGAGGGAAGGACGGAGAGGAGAGAGAAGGAGGCGAATGGAAGGATGGAGAGGAGAGAGAAAGGAGGGAGGGAGGGAAGGAGAGGCGAGAGAAAGGAGGGAGGGAAGGATGGAGAGGAGAGAGAAAGGGCGGGAGGGAAGGATGGAGAGGAGAGAGAAAGGAGGGAGGGAAGGATGGAGAGGAGAGAGAAAGGAGGGAGGGAAGGATGGAGAGGAGAGAGAAAGGAGGGAGGGAAGGAAGGAGAGGAGAGAGAAAGGAGGAAGGAAGGACGGAGAGGAGAGAGAAAGGGAGGGAGAGAAGGATGGAGAGGAGAGAGAAAGGAGGGAGGGAAGGATGGAGAGGAGAGAGAAAGGAGGGAGGGAAGGGGATGGAGAGGAGAGAGAGATGATAGGGAGGGAGAGACGCGGAGAGAGAGGAAGAGGGAAATAAACGTGAAGGAGAGAATATGGACAAGGAAAGAGAAGAGTCGGTAAAATGACCAGGAATGGGGGAGAGAGAAACAACACAAAGCCAAAAGTGTGGGGTCCCAACGAGGCGGATCATTATTGACGAGAGAGACACAGCTAGATGGAGAGAGAGAGAGAGAGAGACAGCTAGATGGAGGGAGAGAGAGAGAGGGGAGAGAGGAAAGCTTAGATGGACGAGGAGAGAGAGAAAAAGAGAGCAGCTAGGAGGACGGAAGTGAAGATAGAAGGAGAGAGAGAGAGAGAGAGAGAGGAGAGAGGGGACCACGCTAAGATTGGTGAGAGAGAGAAGAGGGAGAGAGAGGAGACACAGCTAGGATGGAGAGAGAGAGGAGGAGAGAGAGACAGCTAGATGGAGAGAGAGAGAGAGAGAGACAGCTAGATGGAGAGAGATGTGAGAGGAGAGAGAGACAGCTAGATGGAGAGAGAGAGAGGAGAGACAGCTAGATGGAGAGAGGGAGCGAGAGACAAAGCGTAGATGGAGAGAGAGGGAGCGAGAGAGACAGCTAGATGGAGAGAGAGAGAGAGACAGCTAAATGGAGAGAGAGAGAGGGAGAGAGAGACACAGCTAGGATGGAGATGAGAGAGGAGAGCTAGATGGAGAGAGAGAGAGAGGGAGAGAGAGCGACACAGCCGATGGAGAAGAGAGCGGAGAGAGAGAGAGGAGAGACAGCTAGATGGAGGAGAGAGAGACAGCTAGATGGAGAGAGAGAGACAGCTAGATAGAGAGAGAGAGAGAGAGAGAGAGACAGCTAGATGGAGAGAGAGAGAGAGAGAGAGAGAGAGACAAGCTAGAGGAGAGAGGAGCGAGAGACACGCGAGATGGAGAGAGAGGGAGGGAGCGAGAGAGACAGCTAGATGGAGAGGGAGAGAGAGAGACAGCTAGATGGAGAGAGAGAGAGGGAGAGAGAGAGAGGGAGAGAGAGAGCGAGACAGCTAGATGGAGAGAGGGAGAGAGAGACACAGCTAGATGGAGAGAGAGAGAGGAGCGAGAGAGACAGCTAGATGGAGAGGGAGAGAGACAGAGATGGAGAGAGAGAGAAGCTAGATGGAGAAGAGAGAGTGACAGCTAGATAGGAGAGAGAGAGACAGGTACATGGAGAGAGGGAGCGAGAGACACAGCTAGAGGAAGAGAGAGAGAGACGCTAGATGCGACGAGAGAAGAGAGGGAGAGACACACAGCAGATGGAGAGCGAGAGACAAAAGCTAGATGGGAGAGAGATGAGAGAGGACAACTAGATGGAGAGAGAGAGAGGAGACAGCTATGGAGAGCGAGAGAACGAACACAGCTAGTAGATGGAGAGAGGAGAGAGACAGCTAGATGGAGAGAGAGGGGACATCTAGATGGAAAAGAGAAGCTAGATGGAGAGAGAGGACACACACAAGCTAGATGGAGAGGAGAGAGGGAGAGACACAGTAGATGGAGAGATGAGAGAGCCACCACACAGCAGATGAGAGAGAGAGCGACAGCTAGAAGGAGAGAGAGGGAGCGACAGAGACATAGATGGGGGGAGAGAGAGATGGAGAGAGGAAGACAAGGGTAGAAAGTAAAGAGTGAAATATGTGATGAAAACAGATTTGGTGTATGTGATTGGTCAGGGGGCCGACATGTAATGGATTACCCAGAATCCTTGAGTTGTGACCCTCCTATGCTCAGTACCCATATATAAAACTGTACAGGGTTTCCCTGATTGCGCCCAGGTAACCCCTTGGTCATTTAACCCGTGTGGTACAGGTTTTGTAATAAGACATTAAAATGACCATTAAACGCACATCACTATCAATCTATCATGGACCCATGACTATTCAAAGTATTATAGGACATAGCTGGCCATTTCTATGTACCGTGATTTACACAATAGTCCAGTACAGATATGGTTACGAAGACCATTTAGCTAGATTTCACCCGGGCTATATCTTAATTATATATGCTAGAATCTGCTGAGCTGGACAGCATTGGCTTCTGACCGTCCATTTCTCCCAGCCAACCCCAGCTAACCATTGGGAACTGAAGTAGTGATAAGCAGCCCACATACTAGACTGCACTGCCCTCTAAACTCCCCATGTTGAGCCAATAAGGCCCCTGGACTCTGATATTTCAGAGCAGATTGTATTGATATGAACAGGGTTAATAAAGGAATAGTTTCCCTGTAATGATTTGTATACATGGATGTACAAAGCCCAAAACGATGGAATCAATCAAACACAAAAACAACCTCCACCATTCCACCAAAATCACACAACCCCCAATAGTTACACAAAACAAAACCCCCCAAATAGTCACCAATCAAATGCGCACAGACCCCTAAATCTAACTCACCCAATCAACCCGCAAAACAACACCCCAACCACTCAAACCACTTACTGGGAAGGAGGAAGAACGACTGTTAGACGTTGGCTTTCACACTCGGTTGCATCTCCCATTGGAGCTGTTTCTGCTGCCCATTCTGTACGGTGGAATCCCGTCCCCTATGGAGAGAGACAAAGTCACCATGGCCATACAGACAATCATCAGCTTATGGTTATATGGAACATTGCCAACGCTTGGTTTACAAGGGAACATTGCCAAATCTATGGGTTCACGGGGAACATTGCCAACTCTATGGTTTATAGGGAAAACATTGCCAAACTCTTATGGTTTACCGGGAACATTGCCAACTCTATTGTTACAGGGAAAAACATTGCCAACTCTATGGTTACAGGGAGCCATTGCCAACTCTATGGTTTACAGGGACACATTCCAACTCTATGGTTATAGGGAAACATTGCCAAAACTCTATGGTTTACAGGGAACATTGCCAACTATATGGGTTTACAGGGAGCATTGCAAACTCTATGGTTTTTACAGGGAACATTTGCCAACTCTATGGTTTACAGGGAACCTTGCCAACTCTATGGTTTACAGGAGAATTACCAACTCTATGGTTACAGGGAACATTGGCCAACTCTTATGGTTTAACAGGGAACATGGCCAACTCATGGTTTACAGGGAACATGAACCAACTCTATGGTTTACAGGGGAGCATCCGACTCTATGGTTTACAGGGACACATGGCCACTCTATGGTTTACAGGGGCATTGCCACTCTCTGGTTTATAGGGAACATTGACAAACTCTATGGTTTAAAGGGAACATTACCAACTCTATGGTTTACAGGGAATCATTACCAAACTCTATGGTTTAACCGGGAGGCATTGCCAACTCTCTGGGTTTACAGGGAAAATTACATACTCTATGGTTTTACAGGGAGCATTGCCAAGGCTCTATGGTTACAGGGAACATTTGCCAACCTATGTTTGGTTTATAGGGAACATGCCAACTCTATGGTATAGGGGAACATTGGCCCAACTCTATGGGTTTATAGGGAACATTGCCACAACTCTAGGTTTGGTTATAGGGCAACATGCCAAACTCTATGTTTATAGGGACATTGCCCAACTCTATGGTTCCAGGGAACATTGCAAACTCTTGGTTTATAGGGGAAAACCTTGCCAACTCTATGGTTACGGGAGCATTGCCAACTCTTGGTTGACTAGGGAACATGCCAACTCTATGGTTACAGGGAGCAGTGCCAACTCTATGGTGTACAGGGAACATTGCCAACTCTATGGGCCTATAGCGGAACATTGCCAAATCTATGGTTATAGGGAACATTTGCCAAAACTAGATGGGTTATAGGGAACCTGGCCAACTCTATGGTTATAGGGAACATTACCAACATCTATGGTTTAAAGGGACATTCCAACTCTATGGTTTTTTAAAAGGGATCATTACCAATCTATGGTTTACAGGGAACATTGCCAACTCTAGGCTATAGGAAACATTGCCAACTCATGGTATAGGGAACATTGCAAACTCTATGCGTTTATAGGGAATCCATTGCCAACTCTATGGGTTTACAGGGAACATTGCCAACTGAGGGTTACAGGGACCATTGCCAACTCTATGGTTTACAGGCGAACATTGCAAACTCTATGGTTTACAGGGAACATTGCCAACTCTATGGCCTATAGGGAACATTGCCAAACTCTATGGTTTATAGGGACATGGCAACTATTTGGTTTATAGGGAACATTGCCAACTCACATGGTTTAAACCTGGGGAACATTGCCAACTCTAGGTTTATTAGGGAACATTACAACTCTGATGGTTTTATAGGGAACATTGCCAACTCTATGGTTATAGGGACATACTTCTATGGTATACGGGAACATTGCCAACCTATGGTTTATAGGGAACACATTACGAAACTCTATGGTTTATAGGGAACATACCAACTCTATGGTATTAAGGGACATTACCAACTCGATGGTTTACAGGGAACATTGCCCAACTTAATGGCCTATAGGGAACATACTTTCTATGGTTTATAGGGAACATTGCCCAACTCTATGGTTTACAGGGGGGACATTGCCAAACTCTATGGTTTACAGGGAGCAGCCAACTTCTATGGTTACAGGGAACATTGCCCAACTCTATGGGTGACAGGGAACAGTGCCAACTCTATGGTTTATAGGGAACATTCCAACTCTATGGTTTGAAGGGAACATTGCCCAACTCATGGTTTATAGGGACATTGCCCAACTCTATGTGTACAGGGAACTGCCAACTTATGGTTACAGGGACCATTGCCAATCTATGGTTACAGGGAACATCCAATATCTATGGTTTATAGGGAAACATTACCAACTCTATGGTTTTAAAGGGATCATCTACCAACTCTATGGTGTAAAGGGATCATTACCCACTCTAGTGCGTTTACAGGGGAAACCATGGCCAGCTCTATGCCTATAGGGAAACATTGCCAACTCTATGGTTTTAGGGAAACATACAACTCTATGGTTTACAGGGACATTGCCACTCTATGGTTTTACAGGGAACCTTGCCAACTCTATGGTTTACCAGGGAAACATTACAAAACTCTATGGTTTATAGGAACATTACCAAACTCTATGGTTTGTTTTAACGGGATCATTACCCACTCTATGGTTTAACGGGATCATTACCAACTCTAGGTTTATAGGGAACATTGCCAATCTTGCCTATAGGGAACCAGTACAACTCTATGGTTTATAGGGAACATTGACCAACTCTATGGTTATAGGGAGCATTGTCAACTAACTCTATGGTTTATAGGGAACATGCAATCTATGGTTTACAGGGAAACATGCCAACTCTATGGTTACAGGAACATGCCAACTCTATGGTTTTACAGGGCACATGCCAACTTAGTGGTTTAAGGGGGGAACATTGCCAAACTCTATGGTTTACAGGAGCATTGCAAACTCTATGGTTTATAGGGAACATTGCCAACTCTATGGTTTTATAGGGAACATTGCCAACTCATGTTTGTTGTGTATAGGGAACATGCCAAACTCTATGGTTTAAGGGAACATGCCAACTCTATTGGTTTATGGGAACATTGCCAAACTCATGGTTGTACGGGAAAATTGCCAACTCTAGGTGTACAGGGAACATGCCAACCTATGGTGTACAGGGAACATTGCCAACCTATGGCCTATAGGAACATCCAACTCTATTGGCCTATAGGGAACATTGCCAACCTCTATGGTTACAGGAACATGGCCAACTCTATGGCCTATAGGGAAAATTACTTTCGTATTGTTTATAGCTGGAACATTGTGCCAACTCTATGGTGTATAGGGAACAGTGCCAACTCTATGGTTTCTAAGGAACATTACTAACTCTTATGGTTTTATAGGGAACATTACCAACTCTATGGTTTAACGGGAACATACCAACTCTATGGTTTACATGGGAACATTTGCCACTCTATGCCTATAGGGGAAAATACTTTCTATGCGTTATAGGGAACATTGCAATCTATGGTTTATAGGAACATTAACAACTCTATGTTTATAGGGAACATTAACTAACTCGGTTTAAAGGGGAACATACCAACTCTATGGTGTAAAGGGAACATACCCCAACTATATGGTTTACAGGGAACATGCCAACTCTCTGGTTTACAGGGAACATTGCAAATCTATGGCTATAGGGAAACATTACTTCTATGGTTTATAGGGAACAGTGCCAAACTCTATGGTTTATAGGGAAACATCCAACTCTAGGTTATAGGGAACATTACTAAACTCTATGGTTTATAGGGAACATGACCAACTCTAGGGTTTCAGGGAAACATTGCACAATCACCCCTCTATGGCCTATAGGGAACAGTACTTTCTAGGTTTATAGGGAACATTGCAACTCTATGGTTATAGGCGAAACATTACTAAACTCTATGGTTTATAGGGAAACATTACCACTCTATGTTGTTTAAAGCGGAACATTACCCCAACTCTATGGTACAGGGACATTGCCAAACTCTATGGCCTATAGGGAAACATTACTTATCTGGTTGATAGCGGACATATGCCAAATCTAGGTTTATAGTGAACATTACAAACTCTATGGTTTATAGGGAACTTACCAACTCTATGGTTTTTAGGGAACATTACTAACTTGGTTTTAAAGGGAACATTAATAATTATGGGTTAACAAATCAAACACGTTATTTGCATTCTGATCCCAAGTGTTAATAGAGCATATAGACAAGGTTATTAGGACCTGGAATATTGACCAGGGATATAGACCAGGGATATTGACCAGGGATATAGACCAGGGATATAGACCGTATTAAAGACCGGCATGTTTAATATTGTAATTATTGAATTACTATTATGAAAAAGATAAAAGGACAAGTTTTCTCCCTTAAACAGAAAGTCCTTTATATTGATTGCGAAACGGAATGAATAACCCCCCCCTTGTTTAGCAGAGATTTGAACAGGAGTCAGAGCATATGTTGGTCCATGTCATTGGCATCTACCCCATCTGAAGCCTGTGGATCACATTTACATCAAAACGCCTGGTCTGGAGATACGGGGATGTTTGATGTTCTATGATCAGATTCTCCCTGAGTGTCCACGTGGTCCATAAAATAAAGGAAGGGAGAGTGACCCCATCTTTAACTGCCCACCTCTCTTTTGTCGCCAATAGAGGGGAATTTGACTTATAAAATCCTTCGGTCACAGGGTGAATAATATAAATGAACGCGCTCACTACACATTGGGAAACAACTGCGTCAGGTGTGTTACAAAGATACAATGTGTCACACCAGACAGGGGATTTATTTAATAAAATAAAACATTCTAGGGAGATGCCATACGACAGGAGATTCCCTAAAAGAACCAATTGTGAACCCCAGATTAAAATGGGATTTAAGTGACCTTAGGGCGCCCCCTGCAGTAAACTGGAAGACAATACACCATGGCATCTCAATGGTTCGGGACCTTAAGCACTCTTAAGTTGCTTATTTCTGACACACCGAAAAGATGATGAAGTCATTAAGGAAAATCATTTTAGGTATCATGTTGGTGTCTCACTATATACAATGTTAGCAGTCCATGGGTGGAAATAATTATTAACACAACAGGGAAGATTGGGGCATTTTAAAATCAGGTTAGAGGAATCTTAGTGGTCAGATTGGGTTCCCAGTGTGTAGGTTGGGTCCAGGCCACACTTGCCAGTAAATTGTAGGCTCCTCGGCCACTGTTTCCCGGGGTATCGTAACCTATCAGGTAGTGATGAACCCGTTCGTAAGGAACCGGTTTTGATTCAGAACTGCCGGTTCAAAAATAAAATCAATGGATTTTTCAAACCTTTTCGAAAAAAAAGTTTCGGAAATTTTAATAAAAAATACAAAAATTCGAAAATGAAAAAGTCCATTTGAAAATTTCTATGCGAAAAAAGTGGGAAATTTCTATATCGTTGAAAATACTACAGAAAATTGAATTATAAATTACGAGCAAGCGGATTTTAGGAAACTTTGATAGTACGTTTATCCCAGCACAGAGATTTTTATCCTAAAGCCCAGAAAGTATGATTTTTTTTTTCTGACGGGTTTTAGAGTCCCCTTCCTCTAGATCAAACTATTAGGTAGGGTTTAAAGAGAAGGGTGAAAAGGTGGACTAGAGGGATGGATGTTAGTTCTTTATCAACCTCAATTACTATGTTATATGTTAATGTAGTCCATACACGCTACTGTCTGTTTATGGACAAGGAATCGTGGTTTCAGTCAAGGCATCGTGGAGATCTCACTTTCATTGGCGCTGGTGGTTGGGGCAAAGACCAACCCAGGTTACATCTAAGGATTATTAATGGGATCTTTCCTCTTGCACGACCTGAGGAGTGAGAGAATAAAGTCAGTATGGCAAGATCCCTCAATCATTCAGTCCCCAATAAAAAATTAAAAAGCATTTGTATTTTTAACAAATGGGAGACATTAAACTTTAGCCATAAAAACAAACATCCTACCACAGTAGAACCCTGGGCAGTTCCGAAGATATATTTTATAACTCTCTAATTCAGTAATTCTGATAAGATTTAAAGGGAAAGCTCCAGTCCTCAAATGAAAACTTATATAAAGGTAAATCACCCCCAAACCCTAAACGGTAATAGTTTGAAATGTGAGGGTGTAAGTCTAACCTGAATCTGCACCAAGGGGTCCTGTTTCCTGTTTCTGCTCCTGGTTCTTCAGTTAGTAAATGTCAATATGGATTTGACAGTTGACCATCACAGCCAATGGATGAAGGTAATCCCGCCCTGCTCTTCTGAGCATGCCCAGCTCAGTCAGGCTAAGTACAGGTTTCAAATGGCTCAGTTTCCATGAGGCATTCCAGGAGCATAGCAGGATACAGTAATGACTTCAGAGGAAAAAACTATGCTATATCAAACATATTATAGAGGCCCATTTTTGAAAGAATGAGGTGCAGGATGAAGAATCAGCAGCGTCAGATCTAGATCTTATCAAATGTTTTCTTTGGAAAGATTTCCCCCAGGCGGGCATGGCAGTAAATGATCCATCGCCCCCTTTTTCCGGGACCTATTCACGCAGGTTTCAAGGAGAAATCTATGGTGATGGTGGGCCCATGGTGGTTCTTTTCAATCGGATTGGAAACCATTTCCATGTTATGGCTTAAATAAACTGTAGCAGAACCAGTAGTAAAGGTAACATCTGATGGTTGGGACGGCAAATGTTTCACCTCATTGAATAAGCCTTTTGATGCTCCCACAATTAGCCACACTTATATTTATAATAATAGGTGCAAACATTACTTGTCAGCTGTAATGTCCGACCAATCAGATGGTCCTTTTACTATCTACAAACTAGATGCAAAGGTGCATGTGTTTAATGGTGAACCACAAAAATCACATTTCTATCCCTGGTCTATATCCCTGGTCTATATTCCTGGTCTATATCCCTGGTCTATATCCCTGTCTATATCCCTGGTCTATATCCCTGGTCTAGAATCCACTGGGATATATCCCTGAGTCTATATCCATGGTCATAATCCCCTGGTAACTATTCATGGTCAAATTATTGTAACTTACCTTGCCTGTCCTAATTTATCCATTAACTCCTTACATGCCTGTCTCTATTTACTGCCAAACTCCTACATGGCCTGTCTCTATTTACTGCCATAACTACTACATGCCTGTATCTATTTCTGCCATTAAATACTTACATGCCTGGCTCTATTTACGCCATAAATCCTACATGCCGGTCTCTATTTACGGCCATTAAACTCCGACAGCCGTCTCTATTTACTGCCATAATCCTTACATCTGGTGCTCTATTTACTGCCATTAAATTCCTACCATGCCTTGTCTAACTGCCATAACTCCTTACATGCGTCTCTTAGTACTGCATTAACTCCTGACATGCCTGTCACTATTTACTGCCATTAACGCCTAAATGCCGTCTCTATTTACTGCCATTAACTCCTTACATGCACCCTGACTCTCTATTTACTGCCATTAACTTCTTACATGCCCTGTATCGATTTCTCGCCACATTAACTCCTTACATGCCGGTCTCTATTACTGCATAACTCCGTAAATGCCTGTCTCATATTTACTGCCATTAACTCCTTACATGCTGTCTTATATTTACTGCCATTAACTCCTACATGCCTGTCTTATTTACTGCCATTAAACTCCTTACATGCCTGTCTCTATGTACTGCCATTAAAATCCCTTACATGCCGGTTCTCTATTACTGCCTTAACTCATACATGCCTGTCTCTATTTAAGCATTAACTCCTTACATGAGCTGTCTCTATTTACTGTCATTAACTTCCTAAATGCCTGTCTCTATTATGCCATAACATCCTTAATGCCCTCTCTATTTTGCAATTTTAACTCCGTACATGCCTGTCTCTATTTACTGCCATTAACTCCTTATATTGCCTCCTATTTACTGCCATAACTCCTTACAGCCTGTTCTATTTACTGCCATTCACCCTTACATGCCGTCTCTATTTACTGCCATTAAACGCTTATATGCCGACTCTATTACTGCGCATAACTCCTTAGAGGCCTCTTCTCATTTACTTGCCATTAACTCCTTATATGCCTCTCTATTTACTGCCATAACTCCTACATGCCTGTCTCTATTTACTGCCATTAAATCCTTATATGCCTTCTCGATTTACTGCATTAATCCATATGCCTCTCTTATTTACTGCCATAACTCTTATGATGCCTCTCTATTTACTGAAATTAACTCCTGACATGCATGTCTCTATTATAGCCATAACTCCTTACATGGCCGTGCTTATTACTGCCATTAACTCTTAATGCCTCTCTATTTACTGCCATACCTTCTATATGCCTCTCATACTGCCATTAACTACTTACATGCATGTCTATTTTACGCATTAACGCCCTTACATGCCGGTCTATAATTTAGGACCATAATCCTTACAGCCTGTCGCTATTACTGCCATTAACTCGTTATATGCCTCTTCTATTACTGCCATTAACTCCTTATATGCTCTATTTATGCCATTAACTCCTTATAGTGCCTCTCTATTTATGCCATTAACTCCTACATGGCCTGTCTCTATTTACTGCCATTAACTCCTCTATATCCTCTCTATTACTGCCATTACACTCCTTATTATGCCTCTGCTATTACTGCATTAAACTCTTACATGCAGTCTCTAGTTACGCCATTAACTCCTTATATGCCTCTTATTTTACTGCCATAACTCCGTTATGCTCTTATTTACTGCCATAACCCTTATATGCTTCTATTTACTGCCATTAAATCCGTACATGCCTATCTCTCTTTATGACATTAACTCCTTACATTGACTGCATACTATTTTACTGCCATTAACTCCTTATATGCCTCTCGATTTACTGCCCATTAAACTCCTTACATGCCCTGTCTATCTTTACTGCCAAACTCCTAATGCCTCTCTAGTTACTGCCATTAACTCTTATATGACGCTCTACCTCTCTAGTTTACTGAAATTAACTCCTTATAGGCTCTCTATTTAGCCATTAACTCCTACATGGCCTATCTTCTCTTTACTGCCATTAACTCCTTACATGCCTGTCTCTATTTACTGCCATTAACTCCTTACATGCCTCTCTAGTACTGCCATTAACTCCCTTAATGCCTCTCTTTTTTACTTGCCATTCAATCTTACATGCCTGTCTCTATCTACGTGCCATTAACTCCTTATAGCTATCTATTTTACTGACCATAACTCCTTACATGCTGTCTCTATTTACTGCCATTAACCTTACATGCCCTGTCTATATGTACGGCGATTAACTCCTTAATGACCTCTCTATTACTGCCATTAACTCCTTAAGCCTCTCTATTACTGACATTAACTCCTTAAATGCCTTCTCTTCGTTACTGCCATTAACTCCTTACATGCCTGTCTCTATGTACGACATTAACTCCTATATGCCTCTATTTACTGCCATAAACTTCTTACAGCCTTTGTTCTCTCTTACGCCATTAACTCCTTACAGCCTGTCTCTATTACTGCCATTAACTCCTATAGCTCTCTATTTACGGCCATTAACTCCTTACATGAATGTCTCTCTTACGCCATTACTCCTGACAGCCTGTCTCTATGTACTGCCATAACTCCTTATATGCGCTCTATACTGCCATGAACTCCTTAATGCCTGCTCTCTTACTGCCATTAACTCCTTACCATGCCTGGCTCATATTACTGCATTAAATCCTTAATGCCTCTCTATTTAATGCCATTAACTCCTTACATGCATGTCTCTCTGTAACTGCCATACTTCCTTACATGCCGTCTCTATTACGACCCTTAACTCCTATATGCCTCTCTATTATGCCATTAACTCCTTACATGCGGTCTCTCTTTACTGCCATTAACTACTTACATGCATGTCTCTATTTATGCCATTAACTCATTACAGCCTGTCTCTCTTTAGTTGCCATTAACCCTTCACCTGCCTGTCTCTCTTTATGTCAGTAACCCTTCACCTGTCTGTCTCTCTTATGACTGTAATTTACCTTCACCTGCATGTCTCTCTTGACTGTAATTTACCCCTTCACCTGCCTGTCCTCTGGACTGTCATTAACCATTCATGTCTGATCCTCTTTACGGTCCACTAAAACATTTAAACTGCATGTCTCTATGTGCCATCAGCATTAACCTGCCTGTCTCTTTTTACTATCTTTAAGACAAAATTAAACAATAAAAGGATAAGATTGACAATGTACAGAGATTACATTGGGGAGGTAGGGGAGAGACATGGACTGGGTATAACGGTGAGATTGGGGGGTTAGTGGAGAGATATGATTGGGTATAACGGTGAGATTGGGGGGGTTAGTGGAGAGACATGATTGGGTATAACGGGAGATTGTGGCGGGGTTAGGGAGAGACATGATGGGTATAAGGGTGAGATTGGGGGGGTTAGTGGCGGACATGATGGGTATAACGGTTGAGATTGGGTGGGGTTAGTGGGAGACATGCTTGGGTTTATAACGGTGAGATTGAGATTGGGGGGTTTAGTGGAGAGACCTGATGGGTATAACGGTGAGATTAGGGGGGTTCGTGGAGCCCCATGCTGGGTCTCCTGGTGAGCTTGGGGGGTTACGTGGGAGACATGGTGGGGTTTATAAGCGGTGAGATTGGGGGTTAGTGGAGCGCTATGCTTGGTCTCCCCCCCCCGGTGGATGGGGGGTTCGTGGAGAGCCCCTGCTGGGTTCAAACGTGAGATTGGGGGGTCGTGGCGCGACTTGATGGGTTCGAACGGTGAGAGTGGGGGGTTAGGGAGAGACCTGATGGGTATTAACGGTGAGATTGGGGGGGTTAGGGAGAGACATGCTTGGGTATCAGGTGAGTGGGGGTTAGTGGAGCGCTATGCTTGGGTATAACGTACGTTGGGGGGTTGTGGAGAGAATGATTGGGTATAGCGGTAAGATTGGGGGGGGTTAGTGGAGAGAATGCTTGGTATCACCGGTAAGATGGGGGGGTCGGGAGAGACCTGGTGGGTTTATAACGGCTGAGCTTGGGGGGGTTAGTGGGGCGCGCACAAGACAATGATGTGGTCTAACGGTGAGGCTTGGGGGGTTCGTGGAGCAGCGACCTGATGGGTCAACGCGTGCGCTGGGGCTTAGTTGGAGAACGAGACCTGATGGGTATACACTGTGCGATTGGGGGGTAGTGGAGAGACCTGATTGGGTATCACGGTGAGATTGGGGGGTTCGTGGCGAGGACATGCTTGGGCTTACCGGTGGCGTTGGGTGGTTAGTGGCGCGACCTGCTTGGTTAACGGTGAGAGTGGGGGGCGGGTGTATAGAGACATGATGGGTCGCACGGAGAGATTGGCGGGTTAGTTGGACAGACATGATGGTATACCGGTGAGATTGCGGGGTTAGTGGCGCGGACATGATTGGGTATAACGGTGAGATTGGGGGGGTTAGTGGAGAGACATGATTGGGTATAACGGTGAGATTTCGGGGGTTTAGTGGAGAGACATGATTGGGTATAACGGTGAGATTGGGGGGGTTAGTGGAGAGACAGTTGGGTAGACGGCGAGATTGGGGGGGGTAGTGGAGGACATGATTGGGGTTATAACGGTGAGATTGGGGGTTAGTGGAGAGACATTGATGGGTTATACGGATGAGAATTGAGGGGGTTAGTGGAAGAGGACATGATTGGGTATAACGGTGAGATTGGGGGGTAGTGGAGAGACATGATTGGGCGTATAACGGTGAGATGGGGGGTAGTGGAGATACTGATTGGGTATCACGGTGAGATCGGAGGAGTTAGTGAGAGACATGATTGGGTATAACGGTGAGATTGGGCGGGGTAGTGGACGAGACATTGATGGGGATAACGGTGAGATTGGGGGTTGTGGAGAGACATGATTGGGTTATAACGGGTGAGATTGGGGAGGTTAGTGGAGAGACATGATGGGTATAACGGTGAGATAGGCGGGTTAGTGGAGGAGGAACATGATGGGTATAACGGGAGATGGGGGGTGTAGTGAGAGAGACAGATTGGGTATAACGGTAGATTGGGGGGGTAGTGGAGAGACATGAAATGGTTTATAACGGGTGAGATTGGGGGGGTTAGTGGAGAGACATGATTGGGTATAATGGTGAGATCGGAGGGTTAGTGGAGAGACATGATTGGGTACCGGTTGGATTGGGGGGTGTGGAGAGACTGATTGGGTATAATGGTGAGATTGGGGGGGTTCGTGGAGAGACATGATGGGTTGTATAACGGTGAGATTGGGGGGTGTAGTGGAGAACATTGATTGGGTATAACGGAGAGATTGGGGGGTTAGTGAGAGACTGATTGGTATAACGGTTGTGAGATTGGGTGGGTAGTTGGGAGACATGATTGGGGAGAACGGTGAGATTGGCGGGGTAGTGAAGAGACATGATTGGGTAAAGGTGAGATTGGGGGGGTTATGGAGAGACATGATTGGGTTATAACGGTTTGAGATTGGGGATGGTAGTGGAAGAGGACATGATTGAGGTATAACGGAGAGATTGGTGGGAGTGGAGAGACATGATGGGTATAACGCGTGAGATTGGGGGGGTGGGGAGAGACATGCTTGGGTTATAACGGTATGAGATCGTGAGGGTTAGTGGATGAGACATGAGTGGGTAATAACGGTGAGATTGGGGGGTTAGTGGAGAGATATGATTGGGTATAGCGGTAAGATTGGGGGGTTAGTGGAGAGATATGATGGGTATAACGGTTAGATTGGGGGGGTAGTGGAGAGACATTGATTGGGTATAAACGGGAGATTGGGGGGTTAGGGGAGCGACATGTGATTGGGTTATAACGGTAGATCGGAGGGTTAGTGGAGAGACATGATTGGGTATACGCGTGAGATTGGGGGTGTAGTGAATGGAGGACACAATGGGTTTATAACGGTGAGATTAGGGGGTTAGTGGAGAGGACATGATTGGGTATAACGGTTGAATTGGGGGGTTAGTGGGAGAGACAGGATTGGGATAACGGTGAGATCGATTTAGGGTTTAGTGGAGAGACATGATTGGGTATTAAGGTGAGAGGGGGGGTTGGGGAGAGACAGATGATGGTATAACGGTGAGATTGGGGGGTGAGTGGAGAGGAATGATTGGTTAACGGTGAGGATTGGGGGGTTAGTGGAGAGACATGACTGGGTTACGGAGAGATCAGAGATTGGGGGGTTAGTGGAGAGACATGATTGGGTATAACGGTGAGATTGGGGGGTAGTGGAGAGACATGATTGGGTGATAACGGTGAGATCGGAGGGTTAGTGGAGAGACATGATGGGTATAACGGTGAGATTGGGGGGTTAGTGGAGAGACACGATTGGGTATAACGGTGGTGATGATGGGGGGGTTAGTTCGTGGAGAGAAATGATTTGGGGTTATAACGGTGAGATTGGGGGTTAGTGGAGCGATAGAGAGCATGATTGGGATAACGAGAGATTGGGGGGATTGTGGAGAGACATGATTGGGTATAACGGTGAGATGGGGGGTTAGTGGAGAGGACATGATGGGTATACGGGAGATTGGGGGTTAGTGGAGAGACATGATTGGGCATAACGGTGAGATTGGGGGGTTAGTGGAGAGACATGATTGGGTATAACGGTGAGATCGGAGGGTTAGTGGAAGAGACATGATTGGGTATAACGGTGAGATTGGGGGGTTAGTGGAGAGACATGATTGGGTATAATGGTGAGATTTCCCTTTTGTGGATTCTGTAGGTACATTGAGACATTTCAAATCCACACGCACCGTGGAACAATCCTATGTATCTAATAGAAACATTCAGGAGTGGACCAAAACTGTATTTTAACTGCAACTAATAAGTTCACAAGAATTGCACATAATTTAACACAGTCAACACTGCTGCCAATACCTTATGGATTGGGAAATTTGGCTGTATCTACCACAACTGAGAAAATGTAAAACACACACATGGCCACAAGAGGGCAATGTTTAGCACACAAACACCAGAGCCCACAGCAGGTCAGCTGGGGTGAGAGTAGGAAGGGGGAACCTGCGGAATCCAACATGTTAAGGTCCCTTGTATGGTTGATCTAAGCTATAAACCCCTACCACCACTCTGCGGTGTGTATGGTTGTTGTAGGATATACATCAGTATCAGTATAGACACAAGAACTTTTGTTTCAGCTAATACTCATTGGCTCTTCACACGTCACTGTAACACCCGTAAACCCTCTGTAACACCCACACCCCTCTGTAACAACCGTACCCCCTCTGTAACACCCGCACACCCTCTGTATCACCCTGTACCCCCTCTGTAACACCCACACCCCCTGTATCACCCATACCCCTCGGATAACACCCGTACCCCTCCCCCCTCTGTAACACCCACACCCCCTCTGTAACACCGCTGTACCCCCTCTAACACCAACACCCCCCTCTGTATCACCCACACCCCTTTTATCACCGACCCCCTCTGTAACCCCCGTACCCCCTCGTAACACCCACCCCCCCCTGTACACCAACCCCCCTCTGTAGCACCCCACCCTCTGTTAAACACCGTAACCCCTCGGACACCGTACCCCCTCTGTAACACCCGTACCCCCTCTGTAACACCCCATCACCTCGTAACAACATACCCCCTCTCTCTGTAACAACCGTTACCCATTCAGAAACACGACCCCCTCTGTGTAACAACACACCCCCTCTGTAATCCGTACCCCTCGGTAACACCGCTCCCCCTCTGTAACATCCGTACCCCCTCTGTCCCACCCCCCCCCCCCTCGTAACAACGTACCCAATCAGTAACACCCGTACCCCTTCTGTAACACCACCACCCCCTCTGCTAAACACCAACCCCTCTGGACAACCACACCCCCTCTGTAACAACCGTACCACTCCTTGTAAACCGTACCCCCTATGAACACCCACCCCCTCTGTAACACCCACACCCCCTCTGTAACACCCGTACCCCCTCTGTAACACCGTACCCCTCTGTAACACCCGTACCCACTCTGTAACACCCGTACCCCCTCTGGTAACACCAGTACCCCCTCTGCACATCACACCCCCTCTGTATCACCAACACCCCCAGGTATCACCCACATCCCCTCTGTAACACCCACACCCCCTCTGTAACACCCACACCCCCCCTGTAACACCCAAACCCCCTCGGAACACCCACACCCCTCTGTAACACCGTACCCCATCAGGAACACCCGTACGCCCTCTGTAACACCGTCACCTCTGTAACACCCACACCCCTCTGTAACACCAACACCCCCTCTGTAAACACCCATATCCCTTGTAAACACCCATTCCCTCTCTGTAACACCCACACCCACCTCTGTAACACCCACAACACCCTCTGTAACACCCACACCCCCTCTGTAACACCCACACCCCCTCTGTAACACCCAAACCCCCTCTGTGTAACACCCATTACCCCTTGTAACACCCATCCCTATCTGTAACACCCATACCCCCTTTGTAACACCATGCCCCCTCTGTAACACCCATACCCCTTTGTAACACCATTCTCTCGCTGTAACACCCATACCCCTTTGTAAAAACCATACCCCTCTGGAACAACCGTACCCCCTCTCAACACACGACCCCCTCTGTATCACCCGTTACCCCCTCTGTAACACCCACACCCCCTCTGTTATTCACCCAACCCCTCTGAACACTCCGTACCCCCTCTGTAACACCCACACCCCCTCTGTAACATCCGTACACACTCTGTAACACTCCGTACCCTCTCTGAACACCCACACCCCTCGGAACACCCGCTACCCCATCAGTAACACCCGTTACCCCTCTGTAACACCCACACCCCTCTGTAACACCCACACCCCCTCTGTAACACCCACATCCCCTCTGTAACACCCACACCCCCTCTGTAAAACAATACCACCTTTGTTAACACCCATTCCCTATCTGTAACACCCATACCCCCTTGTAAAACCCATGCCCCTCGAACACCCATAACCCCCTTGTAACACCAATTCCTCTCTGTTAACACCACTTACCCCCTTTGTAACACCCATACCCCCTTTGTAACACCCATACCCCTCTGATAACACCCACACACCCCTTGTAACACCCAATTACCTCCTCTGTATCAACTATACCCCCTCTGTAACACTCAAACCCCCTCTGTAACACTCAACACCCCCTGTAACACCATTCCCTTCTCTGTAACACCCACACCCCCTCTGTAACACTACACCCCCTCTGTAACACTCACACCACACCCTGTAACACCCATTCCCTTCTGTAACACCCATACCCCTCTGAACCCACTTCTGTATCACTAACCTTATGCCTTCTTCACTTGTTATATATATAAATTATATTTATGTATTTTATTCTTAACCCGCGGGGCTCATCTCAGCCACTCAGACCCCAGACCAGAAGAATAGAAAAAACCCTGCTGGGGCCCAGTCAAATCTTCCAGGGGCCTCACAGATCCCATCAAACCCACGAGCAAATCCCCACATGGTCACAATTAGAGATCAGAGAGGAGCAGCACATTCCTGTAAACACATGGAAAAACAGGGAACAACAGAATGTCTTCCTCCAGAACACAGGGTTGTTGACAACTCACTTACAAAAGGAAACCCAGCAAACTAGCTGAACTACCAACACTCATCTCAGGGTTTAACGTCATCTTCACTGACAGGGAAAGCTGCCTCTGATCTTTATTAAGAGTCATAGGCTCCATAAAATCAAACCCACCCATTGTGTATGACATCAATATATAAATAACCCCAACAATAGTCCCATTATTAAGGGTCATTGTCCAATCTGGGACCTAAGGACATCACTTGCCCGTATAATGGGATTTATAGCGAGATTATCACCACAGATTATACCTTACCTCCTGGCTGGCGGCTCTTTGGCTCTCAGGGTTGGCAGGTGACCCCAAGTTGATTGGATTGATCAGGCATCAGCAAAGACGACGGTCCCTGTGTGTTTTAGGTCACGCAGCTCAAATTCCTCCTCTTCGTTGAGGGCTTGGTAAATATCCACTGACAACCTTCAAGTTTCCCATGTGGACCTGGTTTATAATAAGAGGCATTTTACCCACCGCCTCCGTACATTACTGAGAGGAAGAAGTCAGAGGTAATGAAAACTGGTAGGCGTTCTCTCCAATCAACTGACTGGATCGCAGACTGACGCTTGTTCGAACACTCAGTGGAGTCAATCTGGCTTCATTAATGGAATTCCCTTAGGAAACCTTTGGTTGGTGCTTTCAGCTGTTGGAGACAATGCTATAGTTCTCAAGGTACCGTTTGGAATCGCTTTGGCGACTATTAGAGTTTTACCATACACTTAAGGTCCACTGCCTGAAGCCGTTGCAGGCAAAACCAGAAGTTCTAATGTATTCCACACATTTCCCCGCTTTCCAAAAATGCCCTGAACAGGTCTGCACCCTCCTGCGTCAACCCAACAAGACTGTTAAGGACTTGGTCCATCTGGCAAGAGGTGATCCGGGGAGGCGCTGCCGTCGGGTGCAACCAAACCATCTTAATATCCCTAGTTTTGGTTGAGATAGACATGGGGCTTGGATCTTTGGCATGATGTCTCTCCTTTCTCCAGAGGTACCGATGGGGACGGTGGGGCGCTTCTCTAAGCTGCTGTGTGGATTGAGGGTTGGTCGCCAACAAAGAGGAGGCTCATGGCTCTTTAATTCTTAGGTATTTTCTTTAAATTCCACGGTAATCTGGTTCTCCAGTCCAGCAGGGGGAGGACCACTGTGGCTTCTTCCCTCTGTAAAATGAAAGAGAAGTATTGATCTAATCAAGACAGATCCGCCCAACATTCAAAAGAAGAAAGGGGAAGGGGAAAAAAAAAAAAGAGGGTAAACAGGCTTTTCACTCCGAACATGAAGCCGGATAGATCTACACTGACAAATCAAAAAGGTGTTGAAATCCAGTTAAACCGTGCGTGCTCTCTACGATCTGCAAAAACAGTCACGGCAAGAGTTTCCTTTAAACGGACGTGGCTGCAGAACACGCGATCTATTACCTGCAGGGGTTTAACGGGTCCTTAGACAGATCGCCAGGCAGGGTATGAAATAACCAAAACATCTCATGTCGTTGCAACAAATGAAACGCACGTGAGACAGAAGCTTTTATACAATCACCGACGGAGTTAAATCCCTGGATACACGGACATATGTTTGATATGAGGATGAGAAAAAGGCGGTGGGTGAGAAAACGGTCCTTCTCCCCTACAGAATTAGGATCAACAAGGAGCTCCGCCCCACCCCCCCCTAGAGATGATCCTAGACAGTACCTTATGGGAAAGCCCATAAACATCACATTACAATAATCCCATAAATAAACTCATTAGAGGGAGCAAAGCCAATGACAAGAGAGGAGCAAGTTGAAATTAATAGGGTGAGGCCAACCATGGGCTACAAAAGGAGTGTGGACACGTGAGGTCTTATGGGCACATTTTAAGGTGGTTTAGGTAGTCATGTGGACAGTCGTCAGTTAACGTGGGATACGCAGCCCATCTCGCCTAGAAGTTACCAATCAACACGCCCCTTGGCACAACTTAGTGGGTGAAGTCACGGGATGTGGGGAACGTGACCAGGGGCAGGGGGCAGGACCAAGCCCCCATACCACTGATGACTACAGGAGGGACTGTATGTGAAGTGTCCCCTAACCAAACATGATGAGCTTCTTCAGAGATCTCAGGGGAGTGTTTGGTTGTAGGGAGGGGCCAGAGGGAGGGGCCAGAGGGCAGAAGGGAGGCTGGCAGGGAAATCTAATCACACTCCATAGGAAAAGGAAAAGAATGAATGCGAGAGGGTACTTACCCTTGAACCTGGGTCCTCCCCTTTACTTTCTGCTCCTGAACCCCATTGGCGGAAACAGCATCATCAAGCACCAAGGACCTGCTCCCTTCCCTTGTGCCCCTGTCTACTGAGCTGCCAGTGGGATTCTCCTCTGCCTCCTACCTGTGTTCAGCCCTGTGCACCAAAGAATTTACTCTGGCTCCATCCAACACAAAGTCCACATCAAAGGGCAGAGTGTGTGATCATTCCCCCTCCCTCCAAATGTCACGGGGCTGCTGGGGGGCAGGTGGAGCTGCCCCCGGGTGCGGTGAGATCTCGGTACCCTTATCAAAGGAAGAAAATCCGCTCTCATAATATTAAACCCCCCTGCCCGGTTCTTTAAAGGAACAGAGACCAAATTCGAGACATGTACCCATGTCGCAAATATCCACAAAAAGGGTTTAAACCATTCAGTTCTTTGCTCCTGGAATATGGAATTTAACCCTTTTTTGTTGCCACAGGCTGTATAAAAACTAGAAGAACCCAATTATGTCCCATAATGATCAGTTTAAAAAGACATGTACACTATAGCAAACGAGGCGGGTTTACGGCCCGTCCGTACCCCACGAAGTTGCGATTATTTCACAAGGATTTCGTTTACCAATGCAATGTAATCTAATTATTCCTCCTCTCCTGAGTGATGTACGAGAAGGCGTACAATATAAAAAGATAACCAATGAAAAACAGGCCAAACCTAGTACACACGTGGGTAAACACAGGGAGGACGGGCCGCCACACAATGCCCAATAGGCCCACACAAGCCTAAATTCTTTACTACATATATTGGGACTATAATACGGCAAACAATCATTATTTCTACCAATCCCCGGCCACACGCCACACGTCTCGTGAGTGTCATACAGATTCATAGTAAATAAATAAAACATTTAACATTTAAGAGGTATATAGCCAAAATTAATTACTGTTAAATGGCATGAGAAATGTGTACAATACTTTCTGACCGTTATGGTAGCTCCAAGCGATAACTACAACTTCCCATAGAAAAAGCATGGTAGCAAGTGAACAGGTTGGGCAGACTGACTAGTAGACAGGTTGGCAGATGACTAGTAGACAGGTTGGCAGACTGACTAGGTACACAGGTTGGCAGAAATGACAGTCGACTTGAGTTAGCAGACTGGCTAGTAGACAGGTTTGGCAGACTGACTAGTAGACAGGGGGCAGACTGACTAGTAAGACAGGTTGGCAGACGACTGTAAGGACAGGTTGGCAGATGACTAGTCAGACAGGTTGGCAGAACGTAGACTAGTAGACAGGTTGGAGAAGATAGTAGGACAGGTGGCAGATGACTAGTAGACAGGTTGGCAGGAATGACTCGTAGACTGATGGCAGAGACTGTAGACAGGTGGGCAGACTGACATTTAAGACAGTGTATGGCAGATCTGACTAGCGGAACTGGTTGGCCGATGCTAGTAGACAGCGTTGAGCAGACGTGATATAAGACAGGTTGGCACAGACTGGACTAGTAAGACAGGGTTGGCAGAGCTGGACTAGTAGACAGGTTGGCAGAAATGACAGTTAAGAAGGTTGGCAGACCAGACTGACTGTAGATGGTTGCAGACGACTGTAGACAGGTTGGAAGACTGACTAGTAAGAAGGGTTGGCAGACGGACTAGTAGGACTGATTGGCAGACTGACAGTAAGAAGGTTGGCAGAATGACTAGTAGACAGGTTGGAGAGAGCTGACATAGTAGACAAAGGTGTTGGCAGAACTGTTAAGTAGACAGTTGGGCAGATGGACTAGTAGACAGGTGCAGAGCCTGACTAGTAGACAGGTTCGTGGCACAGACTGACTAGGAAGGGACAGGTTGGCAGACTGACGAGTAAGACAGGTTGGCACGAATGACTAGTAAGACAGGTTGGCAGAAACTGACTAGTAGAACTGGTTGGAAGGTGACTGTAGACAGGTTGGAGACTTGCTGTAGACTGATTGGCAGAGCTGGACTAGTAAGACAGGTTGGCAGACGACTTGTAAGACCGGTTGGCAGGACTCACTAGGTAAGACAGGTTGGCGACTGTCCTGGACTAGTAGGAGATATAGATTAAAAGACCCTGATAAACAAGCAATACCCCCAGGCAACATAACATTACAGTAATTGTAATCCGACAAGGACAAGTAATAACCGAGTTATTGCCCCTAACGCTCAACCCTTCTCAGGTATACGTGGGTATAAAGACTCTTGTTACCCATGTTGCGACCATCAGGCGTCCTCTGGTTGGGTAAACAAACAGACATTGTGACAATTGCCTTAATGTTACCCCCCCCCCCGGCAATCACACGTTGTATGAGCGGCCTAGTATGGTATTAGTGGCGTATTGGACCTAGTATCAGAGGGTTAACTTCTCTACCATCCACACTTTCTACTGGTTATTAGTGGGTAGATTGGGACTAATCAGGGGTTAACTTCAGTACCCGAGCCACCTATCTACTGGTATAGGGGGTATTGGCAACTATCAGGGGAGGGTAAGATCTGCTACCCTCACCTGTACTGTTATTAGTGGGGTATTGACCTAGTGTCGAGGGGGTTGAACTCTCTACACCTCCACCTGAATTCTACTGTTCTGTAGGGGTAGTATTGGACTATCAAGAGGTTAACTCTCTACCCTCCACCTTGTTATGGTATTAGTGGGTATTGGACTATCAGGGCGAAAAGTTAAACGTATCTAGAACCCTCCACACCTTCTATGGTTAGTAGGGGGATATTGGACTATCAGGGGTTAACTACTATACCTCCACCTTCTTAACTGATAGGGGTAGTTGGACTATCGGGGTTAACTCTCTACCCTCCACCTTCTATGGTTTTAAGTGGGGAGTGGACTATCAGGGGTTAACTCTCTCCCCCACCTCTACTGTTATTAGTGGGTAGATGTAGGCACTATCAGGGTTAACTCTCTACCCTCCCACCTTCTACGGTTATTAGTGGGTATTGACTATCAGGGGTTATCTCTACCCGCCACCTTCTACTGTTATTAGTGGGTATTGGTAATATATGGGGTTAAACTCTCTACCCTCCACCTTCTACGTTTTCTTCCCAACCTGCAAAAATCTTCTAGCCTCATCTTTCAATCATTATTTGAACTACATAAGGAAACATTGGGGCATCGGTCCTTTTGGTTGGTTCACAATCTCCACCATGGGCGTAATTAAAAGGTGAGACAAGGATGCCTTCACTCTATTCCAAAAGGGTCTATTTCTGGGCACCGGTTTGATGACATTATTTCAATCCTGCGTCTGTACCAACACATCCACACTAGGTACCATGCACACAAATAGTTATTAGGTGTACAATAATAATCCCTGTACAGATCGATCAACTCCATAGCGTCTACAATGCTGAAATCAGATTGGATTATTAAATTCACTTATACAGGAGGATATTTAATGTATCCCCTACTGCTACATTATACGGATATTAGAAGTCACTGAGGAGTTCTGTGTCCAATAAAGGTACACGGGAAACGACTGAGTTATACAGGGAACTCGGGTACCACTCATGTATATAAGGGGATTTTTTAAATGATCCCTACTGTAAATTATAAGGGATAGTGAGAAGTCACTTGAGGAGTTGTGTTATATAAAGGGTACAAGGACACAGACTGAGTTATACAGGAATGGGGACCACTCATGTATTCTCAGGGATAATGTATCCCCTCCTGTAAATGATAAGGATATAGAAGTCATGGTTCTGGGTTATATAAAGGTACAAGGACACACGGACTGAGTTAACAGGGAAACTCTGGGTACCACTCCATGTATATAAGGGATACATCGTCCATCCCCTACCTCCGCCTAAATTAAAGGAATAGAGGTCAATGAGGAAGTTCTGGTCTATATCCAAGGTACCAGGACACAGACTGAGTTATACAAGGGAACCGTGGGGTTACCCAGAAAGGGAGGGAGGGAAGGACGGAGAGGAGAGAGGGAGGGAGGGAAGGATAGAGAGGAGAGAGAAAGGGAGGGAGAGAAGGATGGAGAGGAGAGAGAAAGGGAGGGAGAGACGCGGAGAGAGACACAAACCACCACAACACCTCCCTCTACCACTGTATCAAACACAATCCAAACTTATACCCACTATACTATACACCCAATTTACCACACATCCCAACTTATGACCACCATTACTGTAAAACACAATCCCAAACTTATGCCCACCCCACATGAATAAATATAAAAAAATCCCACACACACACTTCCCTATACACTATACACAATCCCATATACTTGACACGTGGTCACACAAACACCCCCAACTCCCCCCCCCACCTATACCAAACTATTCTTTTTTTTTTCCCACCAATCCAATTTCAGACCACACGCCACGTAACTATTAACACTAATCCCACCCACAAAGACCACTATTAACTATACCACAGTGTCACACAAAACAAACCACTTATACCCACTATACACAATCCAACACCTTATACCACTATCACTATAACAACAATTCACTTATACCACATTTACTAGACAACAGGTCACACCAACAAGCCACTTATACCAGAGGATGAACAATCCAAAAAACTTATACACTGAGACTATACCACAATCCCCACTTATACCCACGTATTGACTATTACAGTGTCAACAACACAACTTATTACACTATACACAACCAAATTATTTACACCACCCCCACATACTTCTAAACACAATTCCCACGTATTACCATATACTATACCCACAGGGGTCACAAAAACACAATTATACCCACTATACACAATCAAATTATACCCACGATTTTACATACACAATCCCCACAAACCACACGTATTACCCGGTTTACACACTCCCAACTTGACCAATGTATACTGATACCACAAGCCACAACATCAAACTGTAGACCACCAGAAGACCACAGGGTCCAACTTTATTACCACTATTACTATACACAATCCCACACACACACTTATACCACTATACACAATCCCACTATATAACACAGTGTCACACAAACACACTTATACCACTATACACCCAATTCCAACGGATACCAAACGATACTATTAACAACCCAATCCCACCTTACACCACTATTGACTATTACACAGTGGGTCACCACCAAACACAACTATTACCCACTATACAAAAAAAAAAAAAAAAAAAAACATCCAAACTTATTACCACTATACTATACCAAAATTCTCACCTGATACCCCTCTACTATACACACAGGTTCACACAAAACACCACTTATACCCCACTATACACAATCCAACCTTATTTACCACTATACTATACACAAGCCCACACCACACCAATTATTTTTTACCCACGTTATCTATTTACACAGTTGTTCACACAAACCACACGTATACCCACTATACACACATTCCACGATTACCACTATTTTACTATTACACAATCCCACCCAAACACCCACTTATGACACAGGACGGAGACACAAGCCCACACAACCACCAAGGAGACCAACCAGGGACGGGACAGCAAGACCAAAACGGAGGACCCACGAGACGAGACAACAACCCCACACAAACAGGAGACCACGAGACACAAGCCACGGAGCCACTAGGGAGAACCACAAGCCCAACGGAGGGACCACGAGAAGAACCACAGGGTGCACACAAACACAAGGAGACACGAGACACAAGCCAACGGAGACCACGGGAGGACACAAGGCCCACGGAGACCACGGAGATCGGGACACAAGCCCCAAGGAGGACCACGAGGACGAGACACAAGCGCAAAGGGAGACCAGGACGGACAGAGACACAAGCCCACACACCCGGAGAACCACGAGACACAAGGCCCACGGGAGACCACGAGACTAGACACCCAAGGCACACGGATACCACTGATTACTAGACACAATCCCAAGTATAACCACTATCTAGACACAATCCCACTGATACCACTAGTACTAATTACAACAAATCCCACAAAAACACACTTATACCACCTATACGATACACATTCCCCACCCCACCCACACCTTATACCCACTTGGTAACCAACAAGCCCACGTATGACCATCTAATAGACACAAACCACTTATAACCACGATACGAGACCACAATTCCCACGTAGTACCACTATACTAGTTGACAACAATCCACTTGGATTACCCACGATTACTATACACAATCACAAAAAAAAACCCCACACTGATTACCACCATGAATGTACACAATCCAACTTATACCACTATTACTATACCACCAATCACAAAAAAACCACACGTATACCCACCATACTGTACACAATCCCAAACTTATACCACTATACTATACACAATCCCACTACATAACCAAACACTTGTTACCACTGTGCAATATTACACAAGTCACACACAAACTAATATACACAATCCACAAAATCCAGTGTTATACCAACTTGCACCTATGCCAAAATCAAAACCACAAAACCACATTAATGCTGCTATAATATACACCATTGCAGTTATACCATATACACAAATCTCAACAAACACATTGTATACCACTAATACACAAAACACACACAAAACATTTATACCACTATACACAATCACACACATACCACTATACACAATCACACATTTATACCACTATACACAATCACACAACCACCACAACCATTATACCACTATCACAATTCACCAACACATACCACGATACACAAATAACACATTTTATTTATTACCACTATACACAATCACACACAAAACACATTTATACCACACTATACACAATCACACACAAACCAAGTTATACCACTATACACCAAACACAACACAAAACACTTGATACCACTTATACACAATCACACACAAACCAACATTATCCCACTATTACACATCACACACAAACAACAGTTATTAACCACTCTACACACTCCACACACCACCCACCCCTTTCTAGACCCCTCTTACCACCAAAGTCACCCTTATACCCCTTACACACTACAATCACACACATTCTGAATCCCCCCACTAACTTATTCAACACGACCCCCCACACCCCATGCATCCACAATCCTCACGCCCGTTTACCCTTCACCCACCTCGCACACAAACACCATTTCTGTGTACCACCCCCCGACAGAACTCTACCCATCCCCACCCCACCCCCCCCGCCTCTCCCCCCCCTAAACCCTACCCCCCCTACTCCCCACACTCAACCAACCCCGCCACCCCCAACTCAAACCAATCCTGCTTCGATTTGCGACATTCCCGCATGGCCCCTACCAGATGCTCCAGGCGCCCCGCAGAAAGCAGTAATCAGGGCCCTGACGAGCTATGGATTTGGGTCCCAAGGTCGCCACGCCTATTCGCGGCGCCGTTAACGCACATGGCACTCTCCGCGCAGCTCGCACCCGGCCTCAATTCCCCCCCTCGTCTCCACAACCCCCCCACCCCCACTTTGCCCACCACCAAAACTAAGCAGCAAAAGCACTGCCCAGTTGTGGTGGTTGGAAGTAGTGGTTGCGTCCCCTCTTGCAAAAGTCCCCGCCCTTTGGCCTCTGTTTGCGGGTGAACAAACCAGACTCTCCCACGGGCAACGTCCGGGCTGGTGATTGGCAGCCCAGAGGGGTTCTAATGGGGCAACGGGGCTACGCGTTCTGGAGCAGTGCAAACCACCGGGCCGACACGGGGGAATTAGCTTACCTGCCCATGCCAGGAGCCCGGACACACACAGGTGATTTTTTTTTCTTCAAAACTACTCGGCCAGATTTGGTCATACAGGTGCCTGAGGGTCATAGAGTCCCCCTGGCCACCCCCACATGTTGGGGTGAAGCATGCTATGCGGAGGGACTATGGGGCTCCCCCAGGTGGGCAGAGAGATGATGGGATTCACGCCGCTGTCTCCTCTTCCTCACCCCTACCCCCATACACGAGATTTACAACCAATGGTGTCAGTGCGTTGGAATTCGGGGGAGTGTACCAGTGCTGCACATTGTAACCCATGTAGACACACACACACCCCACCCATACAGATACAGATAAATAGATACAACCACCCTAACCCACACTGATAGACCCCGGCCCCCAATCACCCCTCCCCCCCCGCTTCCCCACAACTCACCGCTTCTTCCCTTAACCTCTACAGATTCCCACCACGCTAATCAATACAGCTACCCCCCACGTAAATCAATACCGATCCACCACGTCATCCATTTTTCCCGATCCCCCCCCGCTACTTCCTACCGCTCCACCCCGCTCCTCAATCCCCGCTCCCCACCCCGCTCCTTTTCCTCCCGCTTCCCCCCCCCGCCTCCTCCCCCCGCTTTTCCCCCCCCCGCTCATCACTCCGCTTTTCCCCCCCCCGCTCCTTCCCTCACCGCTAACCACCATAATCCTCCACGATCCCCCCCCAATCCTCCCTACCGCCCCCCCCCACACCCCTCCCCCGCCACCCGGCTTTCCCCCCCCGCCCTCCTCCGCTCCCCCCCCGTCGTCCCTCGCTTCCCCCCCCCCCGCATCACCCTCCTCAATTCTACACACCCGATCCCCGCACTACCCCATTCTACACCACGCCACCACCCACCCACCAGGCCCCCCCCTATCAACCGGCACCGCATCCCCCCCCCACGCTAACCCCTACCTAACCCGTCCACCACCCCCCCGCTCACACCCTCTACGATTCCCACCCCGCTACACACCCCACCACACACGAACTTCACACCCACACGCCCTACCCTTCATACCCAGGATTCCCCCCCTACATCCTCTACCGCTCCCCGCTTCCGACCTTGCCGCTCCCCAACGGCTTCACTCCCCCCTTCACCCGCACTCAACCCCCGCCTCTAACCACCTCCGTCCTCTGTTTTGTTCTTACCCCCCCCACAACACCACACCACGCTGCAGAACAACACGAACAAGACAGGCCCCACCACCAGCTCCTCCCCAGCTCCCCCACCACGAACCCCCCCCACTCTTCCCCCCCCCACCAGCCAGACCGACTAACCCCACACCCCGGCTCATCCCCGCCCGCTCCCCCTCCACGCTATCCATTACACTTTTCCTTTTATGATTACCTCCCCAGCAAGCCCACCCACTCCCCCCAGACAGAACCCCCACCGCTCCTCCCCCACTCCCAGATACACAACCCGACTCATACCCTCCCGATTACCCCCCCGCAACACAGCAAGGCCTAACGCCTCCCCCCCCCCCCCTCTCCCCAATCCCTTCTCTTACACCACGATCTTACCCATTCCCCCTCCCCCACACAGCACGACTGCAGATATTCAGCAGGAGGCATGATGGGCTGCACTTTTTTGTCTACCCCCCCCCACCACACCCCCCCACCCCCCCGTGTGTCATCATCTTCCCGACCTATAGCAAGAGATACCAAACCAATTGCGTGTCAGTGAGTTGGATTAGCGGGGAGTTGTTACACAGTGACGCACATTGTAAACCCACAACCCTGTAGACCCCCACCACACACAAACACCACCCACCCATCAGATTTACAAGATGAAATCACCGCGATACACCCAACACTACCCACCACTGATTAGACACATGCACACCCACCAACCCAGCCCACAAACAGATTACCAAAACCCCTCACAGCTTTATTCACTTACCTATTACAGATACAAAAGCTAATTCAAATAACGCCATTTACACCACATAGCTAATCAATAACAGATACACACACGCTTAATCAATAAAGATTACCACACCCCACGCTAATCCCACACCCCTAAAGATACCCAAACACCAGACTCCGCTCATCAATTTTTTACAGATTACACACACGCTAATCAATAATCAATACAGATAAACACACACGAATACCACGTACAAATAGACTTTTACCACACACGGTGTAATCAATACAGCTAACCACACACGCTTAATCAATTACAGATACCACAACACGCTAATCATGTACACGATACAACATAATTACAATTAAACAGATACACACACAATAATAAATTGACAAGATTACACACACACAATAACATATACAGATGCACACACGCTATCCAAATACAGATACACACACGTAGTCAATACAATAACAACACACGCCTAATCAAGTTACCGATTACACGCTAATTGCAAACAGATTTACACACACGCCTAACTATACAGATTTACACCACACGCTAACCATACAGATACACACCACGCTAAATCAATACAGATAGACCCGCTAATTCCAATAAGATTACACACTAATCTATACAGATTCTACACGCTTATTCCAATACAGATACACAACACGCTTATCCCCAATACAGATTACCACCACACGCTTATCCAATACAGAGTACACACACGCTAATTTCAATACAGATACAACAAAAGCTAATCAATTACAGATCCACACACGTGAATTCAATGACCAGATACACACACGCTGACTTCAATTAAGATTACACACACGCTAAATCAATACAAGATAACACACCGCTAATCAATAACAGATTACACACACACAACTCACCCATACAGATACACATTACACTACAATATACAAGTAGGACCACAGGCACAAGAATCCCATTACAGATTACATCCACTTAATCAACCCAATACAGAGAGGGGGGGACACACGCACCACTAAAACCAATTACAGAAGAAAACAACCAACACTTACCCATTACCAATACAAATAGAAGACACATGACATAAAAACCATACAGATTACCACACCACTTAACCCAATCCAAACCCAGAAAAAAAACAGCACATTTAAAGCTATTTACAAAGATACACAGCACCCACTAACCTATACAGGATACCACCACAAGTAACCCATTACAGATAGGCACAAACCATACTAACCCATATAGACAAGAAATACCATTTAGTGTTAAACCATCCCATTACAGATTACACCACACAACGACCCTTACGATACACACCCACTGACCATACACACACCACACCCAGACCATACACAGTCACACCCACATGCAAAGCCACACCCAGCCCACAGCCCGGATATAATGGGATGGTAGGGGGTGATGGATTATGGAGGTTGGCGGGATTTAATCCGAGGGAGTGAACACTCCCACTTGGGGCGATTTACCTCATCAGCAGATGTTCGCTCCTTTCGAAAATGTCCATTCTTTCCTGCCTCTGTTTAACCTTCTCAGTTCGGGCGGATCCACCATCGATCCGCAGGACAAACCACTGCTCCGGTTTACGGGGGGTCATCGCGTGGGCGCCGGTGCGTTTCTCTCCACACGGAAAACGGGGGGGCGAAAGAGGATTATTCACAGGGTTAGTTTATGGGGCCGTTCCGCCTGGCTCCGTAAGCTGAGAGACGGGGAGGAGAGAGCAGCAGTTCTGCCGGCCAGTGGCCGGGATATTTATCAGTGCGGAGGGGTGGCTTCACGGAGAGGGCATCCTGCTGGGCAGGGCCTTTGCTACGGCACTACCAGGGGGTTGCCACACTCCGTGGATCCCGGCTTGGCCTCTGTTTATACAACCAGCTATCAGGGAAACGCTCTGTAGGGGGAATCTTCAAAGCACATGGTCAGACATCAAAAAAGAGAAAGGAGGGAGGGAAGGATGGAGAGGAGAGAGGGAGGGAGGGAGGGAAGGATGGAGAGGAGAGTGGAGAGGAGAGAGGGAGGAGGGGAAGGGACGGGAGGAGAGCGGGAGGGAAGCGGAAGGATTAAGATGATGAGAGGAGGAAAGGGGGAGGGAGAGAAGATGGAGAGGAGAGAGAAAGGAGGGAGAGAAGAGAAGGGGTGGAGAGGAGAAGAAAGGGAAAGGGAGGGAGAGAAGGATGGGAGAGAGAGAGAAAAGGGAGGGAGGGAAGGACGGAGAGGAGAGAGAAAGGGAGGGAGGGAAGGACGGAGAGGAGAGAGAAAGGAGGGAGGGAAGGATGGAGAGGAGAGAGAAAGGGAAGGGAGGGAGGGAAGAGAGGAGAGAGAAAGGAGGGGGGAAGGGATGGAGGAGGAGAGAGAAAGGGAAAGGGAGGGAAGGATTTGGATGAGGAGTAGAGAGAAAGGAGGGAGGAAGGGGATGGAGGGAGAGAGAAAGGAGGGAGGGAAAGGATGGAGAGGAGAAGAGTAAAGGGGAGGGAAGGAAGGAGAGGAAGAGAGAACGGAGGGAAGGAAGGACGGGAGAGAGAGAGAAAGGGAGGGAGAAGAAGGATGGAGAGGAGAGAGGAAAGGAGGGAGGGAAGGTGGAGAGGAGAAGAGAAGGCGGAGGGAAGGATGGAGAGGGGAGAGAGAAAAGGGAGGGAGGGAAGACGCGGCGAGATAGAGAGAGGAAGAGAAATTAAACGTGAGAGAGAGAGAAGCAGTGAGAGAAGAGAATTATTGGACAGGGAAAGAGACAGAGTAAAATGACAGAATGGGGGAGGAGAAGAAACAACACACCGACAAAGTGGGTCACCAAACGAGGAGGATCATATTGAGAGAGAGACCACACAGCTAATGGAGAGAGAGAGAGAGAGAGGAAGAGACAGCTAGATGGGAGAGACGAGAGAGGAGAGGACAGCTAGATGGAGAGGAGGGAGAGGAGAGAGGACCAGCTAGATGAGAGAGAGAGGAGAGCGGGAGAGAGCGAAGAGGAGAGACACAAGCTCGGATTGGAGAGAGATGAGAGGGAGAGAGAGGACGACAGCTAGATGGAGAGAGAGAGAGAGAGGACAGCAGATGGAGAGGAGAGAGGGGAGGGAGAGGACACAGCTAGATGGAGAGAGAGAGAGACGCTAGATGGAGATGAGAGAGAGAGGGAGAGAGAGAACCACAAGCTATGATGGAGAGAGAGAGAGAGGAGAGGAGACAGTTAGAGGCAGATGGAGAGCAGACGAGAGAGAGCGAGAGAGAGACAGCTAGATACGAAGGATGACAGAGTAGAGAGAGGACGAGAGAGGAGAGAGACAGCTTAGATGGAGAGAGAGAGAGAAGAGAGGAAGAGAGAGACAGCTAGAGAGAGGGGGGGATGTGGAGAGAGGGAGCGAGAGACACAGCGAGAGGAGGAGAGGGAGGACGGGGAGAGAGAGAGAGACAGCTAGATGGAGAGGGAGAGGAGAGAGACAGCTGATGGAGAGAGAGGACGAGATGCGAGAGGAGGAGGGAGAGAGAGAGAGACAGCTAGATGGAGAGAGAGAGAGCGAGAGAGAGACGCTGCTAGATGGAGAGAGGGAGCGAGAGACACAGCTAGATGGAGAGAGAGAGAGGGAGCGAGAGAGACAGCTAGATAGAGAGAGAGAGAGACAGCTAGATGGAGAGAGAGAGACAGCTAGATGGAGAGAGAGAGACAGCTAGATAGAGAGAGAGAGAGAGACAGGTACATGGAGAGAGGGAGCGAGAGACACAGCTAGATGGAGAGAGAGAGAGACAGCTAGATGGAGAGAGAGAGAGGGAGAGACACACAGCTAGATGGAGAGCGAGAGACACACAGCTAGATGGAGAGAGAGAGAGAGAGACAACTAGATGGAGAGAGAGAGAGAGACAGCTATATGGAGAGCGAGAGAAAGACACACAGCTAGATGGAGAGAGAGAGAGACAGCTAGATGGAGAGAGAGGGACAGCTAGATGGAAAGAGACAGCTAGATGGAGAGAGAGACACACACAGCTAGATGGAGAGAGGGAGAGACACAGCTAGATGGAGAGAGAGAGAGACACACACAGCTAGATGGAGAGAGAGAGAGACAGCTAGAAGGAGAGAGAGGGAGCGACAGAGACATAGATGGGGGGAGAGAGAGATGGAGAGAGTAAGACACAGGTAGAAATGTAAAGAGTGAAATAGGTGAAAACAGATTTGGTGTCTTTGATTGGTCAGGGGGCCGACATGTCATGGATTACCCAGAATCCTTTAGTGTGACCCTCCTATGCTCAGTACCCCATATAATAAACCTGTACAGGTTTCCCTGATTGCTGCCCAGGTAACCCTTGGTCATTTAACCCTTGTGGTACCAGGTTTTGTAATAAGACATTAAAATGACCATTAACGCACATTCACTATCAATCTTATCAATGGAAACCAATGACTATTCACAGTATTATAGGCCATAGCTGTCCATTTCTATGTACCGTGTATTTACACACATCGTTCCAGTACAGATATGGTTACCGAATACCGTTTAGCTAGATTTCACCCGGGCTATAATCTTATTATATTAATGCTAGAATCTGCCGAGCTGGACAGCATTGCTTTCTGACCGTCCATTTCTCCCAGCAACCCCAGCTAACCATTGGGAACTGAATAGTGATAGCAGCTCACCTACTAGACTGCACTGCCCTCTAAAACTCCCCATGTTGTAGCCAATAAGGGCCCTGGACTCTGATATTCATAGCAGATTGTATTTATATGAACAGGGTTAATAAATGAATTAGTTTCCCTTTAATGATATACTATGTATGTACATAAGCCCAAAACGATTGACTCAATCAAACACAAACAACCTCCACCATTCAACCAAATGCACACAAACCCCAATCATTTACCCAAACACACAACCCCCCAAATATTCCCCCAATCAAATGCGCACAGACCCCCTAACAACTCACCCAATCAAACGCAAACAACACCCCAACCACTCAAACCACTTACTGGGAAAGGAGGAAGAACGACCGACCCGTTGGCTTTCACACTTCGGTGCATCTCCCATTGGAGCTGTTTCTTGCTGCCCATTCTGTACGGTGGAATCCCGTCCCTATGGGGAGAGACAAAGTCACCATTGCCTACAGACACATCATCAGCTTATGGTTTATATGGAACATTGCCAACTCTATGGTTTACAGGGAACATTGCCAACTCTATGGTTTACAGGGAACATTGCCAACTCTATGGTTTACAGGGAACATTGCCAACTCTATGGTTTACAGGGAACATTGCCAACTCTATGGTTTATAGGGAAAACCATGCCAACTCTATGGGTTTACAGGGAAACATTGCCAACTCTATGGTTTATAAGGGAGCATTGCAAACTCTATGGTTAAGGGAACATTGCCAACTCTATGGTTTACAGGGAACATTGCCAACTCTATGGTTTACAGGGAACATTACCAACTCTATGGTTTACAGGGAACATTGCCAACTCTATGGTTTACAGGGAACATTGCCAACTCTATGGTTTACAGGGAACATTACCAACTCTATGGTTTAAGGGGCATACCAATCTATGGTTACAGGGAAACATTTGCCAACTCTATGGTTTAAGGGAACATTGCCAACTCTTATGGTTTATAGGGGAACATTGCCAAACTCTATGGTTTACAGGGAACATTCCAACTCTATGGTTACATGGGGAACATTACCAACTCTATGGTTTACAGGGAGCATTACCAACTCTATGGTTTACAGGGAACATTACCAACTCTATGGTTTACAGGGAGCATTGCCAACTCTATGGTTTACAGGGAACATTGCCAACTCTATGGTTTGGTTTATAGGGAACATGCCCAACTCTATGGTTTATAGGGAACATTGCCAACTCTATGGTTATAGGGAACATTGCCAACTCTATGGTTTGGTTTATAGGGAACATTGCCAACTCTATGGTTTATAGGGAACATTGCCAACTCTATGGTTTACAGGGAACATTGCCAACTCTATGGTTTAAGGGAACATTGCCAACTCTATGGTTTATAGGGAACATTGCCAACTCTATGGTTTACAGGGAACATTGCCAACTCTATGGTTTACAGGGAGCATTGCCAACTCTATGGTTTACAGGGAACATTGCCAACTCTTGGGCTATAGGGAACATTGCCCAACTCTATGGTTTATAGGGAACATTGCCAACTCTATGGTTTATAGGGAACATTGCCAACTCTATGGTTTATAGGGAACATTACCAACTCTATGGTTTAAAGGGATCATTACCAACTCTATGGTTTAAAGGGATCATTACCACTCTATGGTTTACAGGGAACTGCCAACTCTATGGTATAGGAACATTGCCAACTCTATGGGTTATAGGGAACATTGCAAACTATGGTTTATAGGGAACAATTGCCACTCTATGGTTTTACAGGGAACATTGCCAACTCTAGGTTTACAGGGGAACAGTGCCAACTCTATGGTTTACAGGGACATTGCCAACTCTATGGTTTACAGGGAACATTGCCAACTCTATTGCTATAGGGAACATTGCCAAACTCTATGGTTTATAGTGGAACATTGCACTCTTGGTAAGGAACATTGCCCAACCTCTATGGTTTACAGGGGAACATTGCCAAACTCTATGGTTTATAGGGAACATTCAACTCTATGTTATAGGGAACATTGCCAATCTATGGTTTATAGGGAACATTAACTCTATGGTTTATAGGGAACATTGCCAACTCTATGGTTTATAGGGAAACATTACAACTATGGTTTATAGGGAACATTGACCAACTCTATGGTTTTAAAGGGACATTACCAACTCTATGGTTTCAGGGAACATTGCCAACTCTATGGCTATAGGGAACATACTTCTTGGTATAGGGAACCATGCCAACTCTATGGTTTACAGGGAACATTGCCAACTCTATGGTTTTAGGGAACAGTGCCAACTCTATGGTTACAGGGAACATTGCCAACTCTATTGGTTTTTAGGGAACATTGCCAACTCTATGGTTATAGGGAACATTGCCAACTCTTATGGTTTACAGGGGAACATTGCCACACTCTTATGGTTTATAGGGAAACATGCCAACTCTATGGTTACAGGGAACATTGCCAACTCTATGGTTTAAAGGGAAAACATTGCAAATTCTATGGTTTACAGGGAACATGCCAACTTATGGTTATAGAGGGAACATTACCAACTCTATGGTTTATAAGGGAATCATGACCAAACTCTATGGTTAAGGGACATTCAACTCTATGGTTTACAGGGAACATTGCCAACTATATGGTTAAGGGAACATTGCCAACTCTATGGTTTATAGGGAACATTACCAACTCTATGGTTTACAGGGAACATTGCCAACTCTATGGTTTTCACTTTAAGGGAACATTGCCAACTCTATGGTTTACAGGGAACATTACCAACTCTATGGTTTATAGGGAACATTCCAACTTCTATGGTTTAAAGGGATCATTACCAACTCTATGGTTTAAAGGGATCATTACCAACTCTATGGTTTATAGGGAACATTGCCAACTCTATGGCTATAGGGACATACCAACTCTATGGTTTATAAGGGAACATTGCCAACTCTATGGTTTATAGGGAACATTGTCAACTCTATGGTTTATAGGGAACATTGCCAACTATAGTTTGGTCTTATGGTTTACAGGGAAACATTGCCAAACTCTATGGTTTACAGGGAAAACATTGCCAAACTCTAGGTTTAAGGGAAAACATTAGGCCAACTCTATGGTTTAAGGGGACATTGCCAACTCTATGGTTTAAGGGACATTGCCAACTCTATGGTTTATAGGAACATTGAACTAACTATGGTTTTATAGGGAACATTGCCAACTCTATGTTGGTTTATAGGGAACATGCCAACTCTATGGTTGATAGGGAACATGCCAACTCTATGGTTTAAGGAAACATTGCCAACCTATGGTTCAGGGGAAATGCCAACTCTATGGTTTACAGGGAACATTGCCAACTCTATGGTTTACAGGGAACATTGCCAACTCTATGGTTTATAGGGAACATTGCCAACTCTATGGTTTATAGGGAACATTGCCAACTCTATGGTTTACAGGGAACATTGCCAACTCTATGGCTATAGGGAACATTACTTTCTATGGTTTATAGGGAACATTGCCAACTCTATGGTTTATAGGGAAACATTGCCAACTTCTATGGTTTATTTAAGGGAACATTGCCAACTCTATGGTTATAGGGAAACCTTCAACTCTATGGTTTAGGGAACATTGCCAACTCTATGGTTTTACAGGGGACATTGCAACTCTATGGCCTATAGGGAACATTACTTTCTATGGTTTATAGGGAACATGCCAACTCTATGGTTTATAGGGAACATTGCACAACTCTATGGTTTATAGGGAACATTACTAACTCTATGGTTTATAGGGAACATTACCAACTCTATGGTTTAAAGGGAACATTACCAACTCTAGGTTTACAGGGAAACATTGCCAACTCTATGGTTTACAGGGAACATTGCCAACTCTATGGCCTATAGGGAACAATACTTTCTAGGTTTATAGGGAACATTGCAACTCTATGGTTTATAGGGGAACATTCCAAAAAAACCTCTATGGTTTATTAGGGAAAACATAAACTCTATGGTTTAAAGGGAACATTACCAACTCTATGGTTTACAGGGAAACATTGCAAACTCTATTGGCTATAGGGAACATTAACTTTCTATGGTTTATAGGGAACATTGCCAACTCTATGGTTTATAGGGGAAACATTACTAACTCTATGGTTTATAGGGGAACATTACCAACTCTATGGTTTAAAGGGAACATTACCAACTCTATGGTTTACAGGGAACATTGCCAATCTATGGCCTATAGGGAAACATTATCTATTGGTATAGGGAACATGCAACTCGATGGTTTTATAGGGGAACATTGCCAACTCTATGGTTTATAGGGAACATTACCAACTCTATGGTTTATAGGGAACATTACTAACTATGGTTTAAAGGGAACATTAATAATTATGGTTTAACAAATTCAAAACACGTTATTTCATTCTGATCCCAAGTGTTAATAGAGCTTATAGACCAAGGTTATAGACCAGGAATATTGACCAGGGATATAGACCAGGGATATGACCAGGGGATAGACCAGGGATATAGACTGGGTATTAAAGACCGGCATGTTTAATATTGTAATATTGATTACTATTATAAAAAGATAAAAGGACAAGTTTTCTCCCTAAACAGAAAGTCCTTTATTGATTGGAAACGGATGAATAACCCCCTTGTTTAGCAGCAGATTTGAACAGGATTCAGAGCATATGTTGGTCCATCTTCATTTGGCATCTACCCCATATGGAGCCTGTGATCACATTTACATCAAACGGCCTGGTCTGGGAGATACGGGGATGTTTGATGTTCTCTGATCAGATCTCCCTGGTTGTCCACCGTGTGTCCATAAATAAAGGAAAGGGAGAGTGAACCCCATCTTTAACTCTCTTTGTAGCCAATAGAGGGGGAATTTGCTATAAAGATCCCTGGTCACAGTGAATAAATCTATAAATGAACGCCGCCTCACTACACATTGGGAAACAACTGCGTCAGGTGTTGTTACAAAGATACAATGTGTCACACCAGACAGGGATTTATTTAATAAAAATAAACATTCTAGGGAGCTGCCATACCGACAGGGAGATTCCCTAAAATAACCAATTTGGGCACCCCAGATAAAATGGGATTAAGTGACCTTAGCGCCCCCTTCAGTAAACTGGAAGACAATCACCATGGCATCTCAAATTGTCTGTGACCTTAAGCACTCTTAAGTGCTTATTTCTGACATCACCGAAAAAGAGCTGAAGTCACTTAATGACATCATCTTAGGTATCATGTGCCTCACTAAATACAATGTTAGCAGTCCCATGGGTGGGAAATAAATATTACACACCAGGGAAGATTGGGGGGCATTTAAAATCAGTTAGAGGAATTCTATGGTCAGATTGGGTTCCCCAGTGGTGAGGTTGGGTCCAGGCACACTTGCCAGTAAAATTGTTTAGGCTCCTCGGCCACTGGTTCCCTGGGTATCTGTTAACCTATCAGTAGTGATGAACCCGGTTTCGTAAGGAACCTGTTTTGATTCAGAACTGCCGGTTTCGAAAATAAAATTCAATGGATTTTTCAAACCTTTTCGAAAAAAAAGTTTCTGAACTTTTAATAAAAAATACAAAAATTCGAAAAGTTAGAAAAGTCCATTTGAAAAATTTAGCGAAAAAAATTGGAAATTTCTATATCTTGAAAATACTACAGAAAATTGAATAAATTACGATTCAATCGGATTTTAGGAACTTTGATAGTTACGTTTATCTCCAGCCATCAGAGATTTTTATCCTACAGCCCAGAAAGTATGTGACGTGTTTAGAGGTCCCCTTCCTCTAGATCAACTATTAGGTAGGGTTTAAAGAGAGGGTGAAAAGGTTGGAACTAGATGGATGGATGTATGTCTTTATCCAACCTCAATACTATTTTACTATGTTACTGTATGTCACTTACACGCTACTGTCTGTATGGACACGGAATCGTCCGTCAAGGCATCGCTGGAGATCTCACTTTCATTGGCGCTGTGTGGTTGGGGCAAGACCAACCCAGAGTTTACATGATAAGGATTAATGGGATCTTTCCTCTTGCACAACCTGAGTGAGAGAATTAAAGTCAGTATGGCAGATCCCTCAATCATTCAGTCCCAATAAATAAAAAGCATTTTATTTTTACAAAATGGGAGACATTAAACCTTAGCCATAAACAAACATCCTACCACAGTAGAACCCTGTGCAGCTTCAGAAGAATATTTTATAAACTCTCTAATTCAGTAATTCTGATTAGATTTAAAGGGAAAGTCCAGTCCTCAAATGAAAACTTACATACAGGTAAATCACCCCCAAAACCCTAAACGGTAATAGTTTGAAATGTGAGGGTGTAAGTCTAACCTGAAATCTGCACAATGTCCGTTTCCCTGTTTCTGCTCCTGGTTCTTCCAGTTAGTAATGTCAGTTATGGATTTTGACAGTTGACATCACAGCCAATGACTGAAGGTTAATCCCGTCTGCCTCTTCTGAGCATGCCCAGGCTCAGTACAGGCTCAGTACAGGTTTCTAAATGGCTCAGTTTCCATGAGGCATCCAGGAGCATAGCAGGCATACAGTAATGACTTCAGAGGACAAACTATGATATATCAACATATTATAAAGAGGCCATTTTTGAACAGAATGAGTTCAGTATGAGAATCAGCAGCGTCAGATCAGATCTTATCAAATGTTTTCTTTGGACAGATTTCCAGGTCGGGCATGGCAGTAAATGATCCATCGCCCCCTTTTTCCGGGACCTATTTCACTGCAGGTTTCAAGGAGAAATCTATGGTAGTAGATTGGTGGCCCATGGTGGTTCTTTCAATCGGATTGGAAACCAATGTTCCAGTATGGCTTAAATAACTGTAGCAGACCAGTATAAAGGTAACATCTGATGGTTGGGACAGGCAAATGTTTTCACCTCATTGAATAAGCTTGATGCTCCCACACTAGCCACACTTATATTTAATAATAGGTGCAAACATTTACTTGTGCTGTTAATTGTTCCCGACCAATCAGATGTTCCTTTTTACTATCTACAAACTAGATGCAAAGGTGCATGTGTTATGGTTTGAAACCACAAAATTCAACATCTATCATGGTTCATATCCCTGGTCTATATCCCTGCGTCTAATCACTGGTCTAGTATCCTGGGTTCTATATCCCTGGTCATTATCCTGGGTCTATATCCTGGTCTAGAATCCCTGGGAGTATATCCCTGAGTCTATATCCCTGGTCAATATCCTCCTGGTAACTATTATGTCATAACTTACAGTGTCTATTTACCCCATTAACCTACATGCGCTATTTTGCCATTAACTCCTTACATGCCGTCTCTATTTACTGCCACTTACATCTATACCCTTACATGCCTGTTCTCTATTTACTGCCATTAACTCCTTACATCCGTCTCTATTTACTCATTAACCTACATGCCTTCTATTACTGCCATTAACACCTTAAGGCCTGTCTCTATTTACTGCCATATAACTACCTACATGCCTGTCTCTTTCTGCCATTAACTCCTTACATCCTGTCTCTATTTACTGCCATTAACTCCTTACATGCCTGTCTCTATTTACTGCCATTAACTCCTACATGCATGTCTCTATTTACTGCCATTAAACTCCTTACATGCCTGTCTCTTATTTACTGCCATCTATCCTTACATCCTGGTCTCTATTTACGGCATAACTCCTTACATGCCTGCTCTATTTACTGCCCTTAACTCCTTTAACATGCCGTCTCTATTTACTGCCACTTAACTCCTTACATGCCTGTCTTATTTTACTGCCATTAACTCCTTAATGCCGTCTCTATTTACTGCCATTAACTCCTTACCAGCCGTCTCTATTTACTGCCATTAACTCCTTACAGCGCCTGTCTCGATTTTTTCATATTGCCATTAACTCCTTACATGCCTGTCTCTATTACTTGCCCATTAACTCCTTACATGCCTGTCTCCTATTTACTGCATTAACTCCTTACATCTGTCTCTATTTTACTGCCATTAACTCCTATATGCCTCTCTTATTTACTGCCATAAACTCCTTACATGCTGTTCTCTATGTACTGCCATTAATCCTTATATGCCTCTCTACTCTATTTACTTGCCATTTACAACTCCTACATATGCCTGTCTCTATTTTTACTGCCATAACTCCTTAACATGCCTGTCTCTATTTTTACTGCCATTAACTCCTTATATGCCTCTCTATTTACTGCCATTAACTCCTATATTGCTCTCTATTTATGCCTACTCTAATGTTCTATTACTGCCATTAACTCCTTACATGCCTGTCTCTATTTACTGCCATTAACTCCTTATATGCCTCTCTATTTACTGCCATTAACTCCTTATTATGCCTCCTCTATTTACTGCCATTAACTCCTTAATTGCCTCTTACTATGTATCGCCATTATCCTTTACAGCCTGTCTTATTTACTGCCATTAACTCCTACATGCCTGTCTCTATTTACTGCCATTAACTCCTTATATGCCTCTCTATTTACTGCCATTAACTCCTTATATGCCTCTCTATTACTGCCATTAACTCCTTACATGCCTGTCTCTATTACTGCCATTACTCCTTACATGCCTGTCTCTATTTACTGCCATTAACTCCTTACATGCCTGTCTCTATTTACTGCCATTAACTCCTTATATGCCTCTCTATTTACTGCCATTAACTCCTTATGCCTCTATTTTATGCCATAACTCCTTAATGCTCTCTATTTACTGCCATTAACTCCTTATCATGTCTCTATTTACTGCCATTAATCCTTATATGCCTACTCTATTACTGCCATTAACCTTATATGCCTCTTATTGCCATTAACTCCTTACATGCCTGTCTCTATTACTGCCTTAACTCCTTATATTGCTCTCTATTTCTGCCATAACTCCTTATATGCCTCTCTATTACTTGCCCATAACTCCTTATATGCCTCTCTATTTACTGCCATTAACTCCTTACATGCCTATCTCTCTTTACTGACATTAACTCCTTACATGCCTGTCTCTATTTACTGCCATTAACTCCTTATATGCCTCTCTATTTACTGCCATTAATCCTTTACATGCCCTGTCTCTATTTACTGCCATTAACTCCTTATATGCCTCTCTATTTACTGCCATTAACTCCTTATATGCCTCTCTACCTCTCTATTTACTGCCATTAACTCCTTATATGCCTCTCTATTTACTGCCATTAACTCCTTACATGCCTTCTCTCTTTTACTGCCATAACTCCTTACATGCCTGTCTCTATTTACTGCCATAACTCCTTATATGCCTCTCTATTTACTGCCATTAACTCCTTACATGCCTGTCTCTATTTACTGCCATTAACTCCTTACATGCCTCTCTACCTCTCTATTACTGCCATTAACTCCTTATATGCCTCTCTATTTACTGCCATTAACTCCTTACATGCCTGTCTCTATTTACTGCCATTAACTCTTACATGCCTGTCTCTTGTACTGCCATTAACTCCTTATATGCTCTCTATTACATGCAATTTACTCATATATGCCTCTCTGATTACTGCCATTAACTCCTTTACATGCCTTGACTCTCTTTTACTGCCATTAACTCCTTACATGCCTGTCCTCTATTTACTGCCATGAACTCCATTATATGCCTCTATTACTGCCATTAATCTACAGCCTGTCTCTCTTTTTTTACGCCATTAACTCCTTACATGCCTGTCTCTATTTACTGCCATTAACTCCTTATATGCCTCTCTATTTACTGCCATTAACTCCTTACATGCCTGTCTCTCTTTACTGCCATTTACTCCTTACATGCCTCTCTATTTACTGCATTAATCCTTATATGCCTCCTATTACTGCCATTAACTCTTACATGCCTGTCTCTCTTACTGCCATAACTCCTTACATGCCGTCTCTATTTACTGCCCATTAACTCCTTATATGCCTCTCTATTTATGCCATTAACTCCTTACATGCCTGTCTCTCTTTACTGCCATTTACTCCTTACATGCCTGTCTCTATTACTGCCATTAATCCTTATATGCCTCTCTATTTACTGCCATTAACTCCTTACATGCCTGTCTCTCTTTACTGCCATTAACTCCACATGCCTGTCTCTATTACTGCCATTTAACTCCTTACATGCCTGTCTCTCTTTAGTGCCATTAACCCTTCACCTGCCTGTCTCTCTTTACTGTCATAACCCTTCACCTGTCTGTCCTCTTTTACTGTAATTTACCTTCACCTGCCTGTCTCTCCTTTACTGTAATTTACCCTTCACCTGCCTGTCTCTCTTGACTGTCATTAACCCTTCACCTGTCTGTCTTCTTTACGGTCACTAAACATTTAACTGCCTGTCTCTATTTGCTGCCATTCAAGCCTTTGCACACTGACTGTCTCTTTTTACTATCTTTAAGACACAAAATAAAGAAAGATAAAAGGATTAAAAGATTGACAATGTACAGAGATTACATTGGGGAGTTAGTGGAGAGACATGACTGGGTATAACGGTGAGATTGGGGGGTTAGGGAGGGAGATATGATTGGGATTATAGGTTGAAGATTGGGGGGGTTAGTGGAGAGACATGATGGGGAAACGGTTGAGATTGGGGGGTTAGTGGAGGAGACATGATTGGGTTATTAATGGTGAGAGTGGGGTTAGTGGAGAGACATGATTGGGTATTAACGGTGAGATTGGGGGGTTAGTGGAGAGGACATGATGGGTATAACGGTTGAGATTGGGGGGGTTAGTGGGAGGGAGGACATGTGTGATGTATAACGGTGAGATTGGGGGGTTAGTGGAGAGGACATGATTGGGATAATGGTGAGATGGGGGGGTTAGAGGAGAGACAAATATTGGGATTATAACGGTGAGTGAGATTGGGGGGTAGTGGGAGAGATATGATTGGGTATAACGGTGGAGATTGGGGGGGTAGTGGAGGAGAACATGATTGGGTTAAAAACGGTGAGATTGGGGGGTTATGTGGGGAGAGACTTGATGGTATAACGGTGAGTTGGGGTTAGTGGAGAGACATGATGGGTTATAACGGTGAGGATGGGGGGGTTAGTGGAGAGGACATGATGGGTATAACGGTGAGATTGGGGGGTTAGTGGAGGAGATTGATTGGGTTAACGGAGATGGGGGTTAGTGGAAAGAGATATGATGGTATTATAGCGGTTAAGTTGGGGGGTTAGTGGAGAGAAGATGGATTGGTATAACGGTGAGATGTGGGGGGGTTAGTGGAGGAGACATTTGATTGGGATAAACGGTGAGATTGGGGGGGTAGTGGAGAGAGACAAAGATTTGTGGTTATAACGGTGTTGAGATTGGGGGTTAGTGGAGAGACATGATTGGGTATAAACGTGTTGAGATTGGGGGTAGTGGAGAGAGACATTGATTGGGTAGTCAAAACTGTGAGATTGGGGGGTTAGTGGAGAGACTGATTGGGTTTAACGTGAGATTGGGGGGGTAGTGGAGAGACATGATTGGTAGAACGGGAGATGGGTGGTTAGTGGAGAGAGACATGATTGGGTTAAACGGTTGAGATTGGGGGTGGGTTAGTAAGAGGACATGATTGGGTAGAACGGTGAGATTGGGGGTTAGTGGGAAGGAACAGATGGGTATAATGGTGAGATTGGGGGGGGTTAGTGGAGAGACATGGATGGGTATAACGGTGAGATTGGGGGGTTAGTGGAGAGACATGATTGGGTATAACGGTGAGATTTGGGGGGTAGTGGAGAGACATGATTGGGTATAATGGTGAGATTGGGGGGTTAGTGGAGAGACATGATGGGTATAACGGAGAGATTGGGGGGTTAGTGGAGAGACATGATTGGGTATAACGGTGAGATTGGGGGGTTAGTGGGAGACATGATTGGGTTATAACGGTGAGATTGGGGGGTTGTGGAGATGGAGAGAGACATGATTGGGTTTTTGTGTGTATGGAGATGGGGGTTAGTGGAGAGACATGATTGGGTATAACGAGTGAGATGGATTGGGGGTTAGTGGAGGGAGACATGATTGGGTATAACGGTGTGAGATCGGAGTTAGTGAGAGAATGATTGGGTATAACGGTTGAGATTGGGGGGGTTAGTGGAGAGCATGATTGGGTATTAACGGTGAGATTTGGGGGGTTAGTGAGAGACTGATTGGTATAACGGTGAGATTGGGGGGGGGGTTAGTGGAGAGACATGATTGGGTATAACGGTGAGATCGGGGGTTAGTGGAGAGGAACTGATTGGGTATAACGGGTGAGATTGGGGGTTAGGGGAGGGACAGATTGGTTAAACGGTGAGATTGGGGGTTAGTGGAGAGACATGATTGGGTTATAACGGTGAGTTGAGATTGGGGGGGTTAGTGGAAGTGAGGGGGGGGGGTTAGTGGAGAGACAGATTGGGATAATGGTGAGATCGGAGGGGTTAGTGGAGAACATGATGGTATAACGGTGAGATTGGGGGGTTAGTGGAGAGACATGTTGGGTATAATGGTTGAGATTGGGGGGTTAGTGGAGGAGCGAGAATGATTGGGTATAACGGTGTGAGATGGGGGGGGTAGTGGAGAGACATGTTGGGTTGAACGGAGAGATGGGGGGTTAGTGGGAGAGACATGATGGGTATAACGGTGAGATTGGGGGGTTAGTTGGAGAGACATGATTGGTTATTAACGGTGTGAGATTGGGGGGTTAGGTGAAGAGACATGATTGGGTATAACGGGTGAGATTTGGGGTTAGTGGAGAGACCATGATGGGGTATAACGGTAGGAGATTGGGGGGTTAGTGGAGATGACATGATGGGTTATAACGGAGGAGATTGGGTGGGTTAGTGGAGAGACATGATTGGGTATAACGTGAGATGGGGGTTGGTTTTAGTGGAGAGAAATGGATGGGTATAACGGTGAGATTGGGGGGGTTAGTGGAGAGAGACATGATTGGGTATAACGGTGAGATTGGGGGGTTAGTGGAGAGACATGATTGGGTATAACGGTGAGATTGGGGGGTTAGTGGAGAGACATGATGGGTATAAGGTGAATGGGGGGTTAGTTGGGAGAATGATGGGGAGACATGATTGGGTTAACGGTGAGATTGGGGGGTTGTGGAGGAACATGATTGGGATAAACGGTGAGGATGGGGGTTATGGGAGAGACATGATGGGTTATAAGAGTGAGATTGGGGGGGTTGTTGGGAGGACAAATGATTGGGATAACGGTGAGATTAGGGGGGTGTGGGAGACAGTGATTGGGTATAACTGTGTGAGTTTGGGGGGGTTAGGTGGAGAGACATGATTGGGTTTAAGGTGAGATTGGGTTAGTGGAGAGACTGATTGGTATAATGGTGAGATGGGGGTTAGTGGAGCGACATTTGGTTATAACGGGGTGAGATGGTTGGGGGTTAGTGGACGGATGATTGGGTATAACGGTAGTGTGTGAGATGGGGGGTTAGTGGAGAGGAATGATTGGGTTATCCAGGGAGATTGGGGGGTCACGAGCCGACGAGAATCTATGAACGAGGTTAAAACATGGCGAGGTCATTGGGTTCGGCGGGAAAGAGGAGAGTTTATCGTCGATTAAGGGGACCACGTCCAGAGGGGTGATGGGCGTCGCGGTCGTGTCGTGAAGTGGAAGATGAATGAGGATGGGGGGGAGAGAGGAAGGAAGCACACCACGTATCCACACAGAGATTAGACGTGAAAGGCGAGAAGAAACACGGTGAGGATATGGGGGGTTGCTAAGAGCAGACGGGGTTAGGGAGATGGACCACAGATTGGGTATAACTGGTTTGCCTACCCATCGCCATGAAGCACAACCAGTTATCCGGGAAAATATACTAGCGAGTGGGGGGTTAGTGGAGAAGACATGATTAAGAAGAACAAAGAATTGGGATATTAACGGTTTGAGAGATTGGGGGGTACGGTGGGGAGAGGACATTGATGGGGTTAGCGGAGAGATGGGGGGGGGTTGGGTGGCGAGGACATGATTGGGTATAAGCAGGTGGAGATTGGGGGGTTGGGGTTTAGTGGAGAGAACATGATGGGTATTAACGGTTGAGATTGGGTGTGGTTAAGTGGAAGAGACAATGATTGAGGCATAAACGGTGAGAATATGGGGAGTTTATGGAGAAAGAGGGACATTGATGGGTAATAACGGTGAGTACGGAGGTTAAGAGAGAGAGAAAAGAAATTGGGGTATAGACATGTAGAGATTGGGGGTGGTTTAGTCTTGGTGAGACATGATTGGGTATAATGGGAGATTTCCTTTTGTTTATGGATTCTGTTAAGGTTTACAATGTGTGCCATGTAATAATACCAAACCAACAGGGAGCAGGGGGAACGCCCAGTCTAGTGTCGCTATAGGAAAGCAGTCAGGGATGCGGATCCAGAACTGTATTTTAAACTGCACGAATAGATTTCACAAAGAAGTGACACATAGTTTATAACACAGTCAAACACTGCCTTTGCAATTTACCTTTATGGATGGGAATTGGTGTATCTACCACCAACATGAGAACATGTTAAAACCACACACAACTTGGCCCACAAGGGGCAATGTTTCGCACACAAAACACCAGAGGGCCCCACAGCTCAGGTCAGCAGGGGGTTGAGAGTAGGGAAAGGGAGGGAAATGCGGGTAATCCAACATGTTAAGTACCTTGATGTTTGATCTAAGCATTAAAACCTACCACCACTTCGGCCTGTGTATTGTTGTTGTTAGGATAGTACATTCATAATTTTACAAGATTATTCTGACCGACAAGAGAATGGCGTGGTCAGGCTGAGGTGTGTGACTCGAGTTGGGGCTCGCTGCGAGCAGCCGGGGTCCCTGGAACACCGCGTTGAAAAGGCAGCTCTTGTAACCTATAAGCACCCACACACCCTATTGTAATACAGTACGCGTACCCCCCTCGTTGTTGTGTTTTTTGTAACCCTACTCCAGATCCCCCTTCTGTATTCACACGGACACCCGCTGGTAATACACCAACAACCGCAATCTGTATCACCCAATATCCAACCTATGTTTTTGTTAACACCTCCGTTACCCCTCTGTAAAAACACCAACCGATCCCCACCCCTCGGTAGAGGACCGACGGGCTGTACCCCTGTCTAGGGGGACACCGCCACACGCCTCGTGGGTGGGGGGTATCACGCGACACCCCCTATTTATCACCGCCGGGTCTAGGATCTCCTAATTGTAAAACACCCGTACCCCCTGTAACACCCACCCCCCCTGCTGTTAACACAGCCTCACCCCCCTCTTGGTGTACCACCCCCCCACCACCCCCACTCTGTAAACACCAGTACCCCTCTGGAAACCTCGTACCCTCTTAAACACCCCCCGTATCCCCCTCTGTAAACAACCCACATCTACCCCTCCTGTAACACCCATACCCCCTCTGTAACCAACCGTCCCTATAATCGAACCATGTACTTTCTTTTACTTTAAACACCTACACCCCTGCTGTACTACCATCACCGAGCAGCGCCACAGAAGCCTCAGGAACCGTAACCACTCTCGATCGACCCCATCTGGAAACAATCCGTACCCCCTCGTGTTAACACCCACCACCCCCTCTTGTTAACAACTGTTACCCCATCAGTAACACCCCACCGTTACCCCTTTGACACCCCCTCTGTAACACCCACACCCCCTCTGTAAACACCACAACCCCCTTCGGTACCCCCTCTGTAACTACCCGTACCCCCTCTGTAACACCCGTACCCCCTATGTAACACCCACACCCCTCTGTAACACCCACACCCCCTCGTAACCGTACACTATGAACACCCGTTACCCCCCGCTCTGTTAAAAACACCACGTACTAACCCCACCTGTAAACACCGTAATTAAAACCCCCGTACCCCCTTTGTAACACCCGTACCCCCTCTGTAATACACTCACCACCTCTGTATCACCCACACCCCCTCTGTATCCACCCACATCCCCTCTGTAACACCAACCCCTGTAACACCCCCAACACCCCACTCTGTAACCACCCACACCCCTCTGTAACCAACCCCACACCCCCTCTGTTAACACCCACACCCCCCTCTGTACAAAACCTGTTACCCGCCCATCAGTTAACCACCCGTACGCCTCCTGTAACACCCCGTACAACCCTCCTTGTAAACCACCCACAACCCCTTGGTAACACCACACACCCCTCTGTAAACACCCATACCTTGTAACCACCCTATTCCCTCCTGTACAAACCACACCCCTCTGTTGTAACACCCACACCCCCTCTGTAAAACCCAACACCCCCTCGTGTAACACCCCACACCCCCCTCTGTACACCCACCACCCCTCTGTAAAAACCCCATACCCCTTTGTAACAACCCCTCATTCCATATCGGTAACCACCCCATACCCCTTTGTGAACCACCCATGCCCCCTCTGTAACACCCATACCCCTCTTTGTAACACCCATTCTCTCTCTGTAACAACCATACCCCCTTTGTAAAACCCATTACCCCCTCTTGTAACAACCGTACCCCCTCTCACACCGCAGCCACCCCTCCGGGTATCACCCGTACCCCCTCTGTTACACCCACCACCCCCTCTGTATCACCCATACCCCCTTTGTAACACCCGTCGTACCCCCTCTGTAACACCCACACCCCTCTATGAACATCGTACCCCACCTGTAACATCCGTACCCCTTCATGTTAAAAAAACACCCACACCCCCCCCAACCCCTGAACACCCGTACCACATCAGTAACACCCCTGTACACCCTCTGTAACACCCACACCCCCCTCTTGTAAAACACCCACACCCCCTCTGTAACCACCAACCATCCCCTGTGTCAACACCCACACCCCCTCTGAGAACAACCCATCCCATTGTAACAACCAATCCCTATTGTAACACCCATACCCCCTTTGTAACACCCATGCCCACTCTGTGAAACTACCCTTTGCACCATTCCCTATTGTAACACCCATCCCTCTCTCTGTAAACCCAAACCTTTGACACCATACCCCCTTGTAACAACCCATTACCCCATCTGTAAACAACCCACACACCCCTGTAACACCCATACCTCCTCTGTATCACCTATACCCCCCCTCTGAACACTTCCCAACCCCCGTCTGAACACTCACAACCCCCTTAAACACCACATTCCCTCTGTAACACCTACACCCCCTCGTAACCCATCTTCATCACCCCCTTCGTAACACTCACACACACCCTGTAACACCCATTCCCTCTCTGTAACACCCATACCCCTCTGTAACCCCCTCTGTTATCACTACCCTTATGCCTTCTCTTGTTTATATATATAAATTATATTTAATGTATTTCTCTTAACCCTCTGGCTCATCTCAGCCATCTCAGACCCCCCGCCCAGAAGAATAGAAAAAACCCATTCTGGGGCCCAGTCAATCCTTCCAGGCCTCACAGATCCCATCACACCCACTGAGCAAAATCCCCACATGGTCACAATTAGAGATCAGAGAGGAGCAGCACATTCCTGTAACACATGGAAACAGACAAACAGAACTGTTCTTCCTCCAGCCCCCAGGGTGTTGCACTCACTTACAGAAAGGAAACCCAGGCAAACTAGCTGAACTACAACACTCATCTCAGGTTAACGTATTCCTTCACTGACAGGGAACAGCTTCCTCTGATCTTTATTAGAGAGTCATAGGCTCCTAATAATCAACCCACCATTGTTATGACATCAATATATAAATAACACCAACAATGTCCATTATCTAAGGGTCATTGTCCAATCCTGGGACCCTAAGGACATCACTTGCCCTGTAATGGGATTATAGGAGATATCACACAGATTATTCCCTTACCTACTGGCTGGAGGCTCTTTGGCTCTCAGGTTGGCAGTGACCCCAAGTGATTGGCTTGACAGGCTCAGCACAGACGACGGTCCCTTGTGTTTTAGGTCCACGCAGCTCAATTCCTCCTCTTCGTTGAGGGTTGGTAAATATCCACTGACAACCTTCAAGTTTCCCATGTGGACATGGTTATAATAAGAGGCATTTTCCCCACCGCTCCGTACATACTGGAGGAAGAAGTCAGAGGTCATGAATACCTGGTAGGCATTTCTCTCCATCACTGCCTGGATCTCAGACTGCGCTTGGTCGAACATAGTGGAGTCAATCTGGGGCTTCTTAATGGAATCCCTTAGGAAACCTTTGGTTGGTGCCTTCAGCTGTTTGGAGACAATGCTATAGTTCTCAATGTACCGTTTGTAAATCGCTTTGGCGACTCTTAGAGTTTTACCATCCTTAAGGTCCATCTGCCTGAAGCCGTTGCAGGCAAACCAGAAGTCTAATGTATCCACACATTTCCCCCTTTCCAAAAATGCCCTGAACAGGTCTGCACCCTCCTGGTCACCCAACAAGGACTGTAAGGACTTGGTCCATCTGGCCAGAGGTGAATCCGGGGAGGCGCTGCCTTCGGGTTCACCCAAACCATCTTCATCTCTCCTATGTTTGGATGAGATAGACATGGGCTTGGATCTTTGGCATGATGTCTCTCCCTCTTCTCCAGGTACCGGGGGACGTGGGGCGTCTTCTCTAAAGCTGCTGCTGTGATCTGAGAGGTTGGTCGCCAACAAAGAGGAGCTCATGGCTCTTTAATTCTTATTGTATGTTCTAAATTCCACGGTAATCTGGTCTCCAGTCAGCAGGGGACCATCTGTGTCTTCTTCCCTCTGTAAATGAAAGAGAAGTATTGATCTAATCAAGACCAGATCCGCCCAACATCAAAAGAAAGGGGAAGGGGAAAAAAAAAAAGAGTAAACAGGCTTTTCAACTCCGCACATGAAGCCGGATAGATCTACAATGCAAATCAAAAGGTGAAATCACAGTTTAACCCATTGCGTGCCTCTACGATCTGCAAAACAGTCACGGCAAGAGTTTCCTTTAAACGGACAGGGCTGCAGACAGTGATCTATTTACCTGCAGGGTTTAACATGTCCTTAGACAGCTCCGCCAGGCAGGGTATGAAATAACCAAACATCTCCTGTCGTGCACAAATGAAACGCACGTGAGACAGAAGCTTTTATACCATCACCGACGGAGTTAAATCCCTGGATACACGGACATATTGTTCTGATATGGAGGAACAGAAAGGCGGTGGGTGAGAAAAGGTCCTTCTCCCCTACAGATTAGGATCACAAGGAGCGTCCGCCCCCCCCCCTATAGATTATCCTAGACATTACCCTATGGAAAGCCCATAAACATCACATTACACATAATCCTCATAAATAAACTCATTAGAGGGAGCAAAGCCAATGACAGAGAGGAGCAGTGAAATTAATTAGGGTGATGCCAACCATTGGGTACCAGAGTGTGGACCACGTGAGGTCTATGGCACATTTAAGGTGGTTAGTGTAGTCCTGATGGACTAGTGTCAGTTACCTGATGGTATACGCGCCCATCTCTGCCTAGAAGTTACCAATCAACACTGCCCCTCTGGCACAATCTTAGTGGGTGAAGTCTGGATGTGGGTAACGTGCCCAGGGCAGGGGGGCAGACCAAGCCCCCATACCACTTGATGCTTCCAGGAGACCTGTATGTGAAGTGTCCCCTAACCAAACATGCTGAGCTTCTTCAGAGATCTCAGGGGAGTGTTTGGTTGTAGGGAGGGGCCAGAGGGGAGGGGCCAGAGGGCAGAAGGGAGGGGCCAGGGAAATCTATCACACTCCATAGGAAAATAAAAGAATGAATACTTACCCTTTAACCTGGGTCTCCCCTTTACTTTCTGCTCCTGAACCCCATTGGGGAAACAGCATCATCAGCACTAGACCTGCTCCCTTCCCTGTGCCCCTGTCTACTAGAGCTGCCAGTGGGATTCCTCCTCTGCCTCCTCCCTGTTTCAGCCCTTGCACCAAATAATTTCCTCTGGCTCCATCCAACACAAGCTCCACATCAAAGGGCAGAGTGTGTGATTCATCCCCCTCCCTCCCCACTGTCACTGGGGCTGCTGGGGGCAGGTGGAGCTGCCCCCCTGGGGTGGGTGAGATCTCGGTACCTTATCAAAGGAAAGAAAATCCGCTCATCATCATATTAACCCCCCTGCCCCGGTCTTAAAGGAACAGAGACCAAATCGAGACATTAACCCAGTGTCGCATATCCACAAACGGGTTTAACCATTTCAGTTCTTTGCTCCTGGATATGGAATTTTAACCCTTTTTGTTGCCACAGGCTGTATAATAAAAACTAGAAACCATTATTTTCCCATAATGCTCAGTAAAAAGACATTTACACTATAGCAAAACAGAGGCGGGTTTACTGTCCCTGTCCGTACCCCAAGAGCTTGCGATTAGTTCACAAGGGATTTCGTTTACAATGCAATGTAATCTAATTATTCCTCCTCTCCTGATGTGTAACGAGAAGCTTACAATCTAGATAACCGACTGAAAACATGGCCAAACCTAGTACACACGTGGGCTACACACAGGGAGGACGGGCCGCCAACAATGCCCAATCGGCCACACTGCTCTACTTCTTACTACATATATTGGACTAATACGGCAAAACAATCATTATTTCTACCAATCGGCCACACACACACGTGTGATTGTCATACAGATTCATATTAAATAAAATAAAACATTTTAACATTTAAGAGGCTAATAGCCAAAATAATACTGTGTAAATGGCATGAGAAATGTGTACAAGTACTTTCTGACAGTATGGTAGCTCCAAGGATAAATACAAATCTACATAGACAAGCAATGTTAGCAAGTGAACAGGTTGGCAGACTGACTAGTAGACAGGTTGGCAGACTGACTAGTAGACAGGTTGGCAGACTGACTAGTAGACTGATTAGCAGACTGACTAGTAGACAGGTTGGCAGACTGACTAGTAGACAGGTTGGCAGACTGACTAGTAAGACAGGTTGGCAGACTGACTAGTAAGACAGGTTGGCAGACTGACTAGTAGACAGGTTGGCAGACTGACTAGTAGACAGGTTGGGAAGACTATAGACAGGTGGCAGACTGACTAGTAGACAGGTTGGCAGAATGACTCGTAGACTGATTGGCAGATGACTGTAGACAGGTGGCAGACTGACATTAAGACAGTGTTGGCAGACTGACTAGAGACTGGTTGGCCGATGACTAGTAGACAGGTTGGCAGACTGACTAGTAAGACAGGTTGGCCAGACTGGACTAGTAAGACAGGTTGGCAGACTGGACTAGTAGACAGGTTGGCAGAAACTGACTAGTAAGACAGGTTGGCCAGACTGACGTAGATGGTGCAGACTGACTGTAGACAGGTTGGAGACTGACTAGTAAGACAGGTTGGCAGACTGACTAGTAGACTGATTGGCAGACTGACTAGTAAGACAGGTTGGCAGACTGACTAGTAGACAGGTTGGCAGACTGACTAGTAGACAGGTTGGCAGACTGATTAAGTAGACAGGTTGGCAGACTGACTAGTAGACAGGTTGGCAGACTGACTAGTAGACAGGTTGGCAGACTGACTAGTAAGACAGGTTGGCAGACTGACTAGTAAGACAGGTTGGCACGACTGACTAGTAAGACAGGTTGGCAGACTGACTAGTAGACTGGTTGGCAGACTGACTAGTAGACAGGTTGGCAGACTGACTAGTAGACTGATTGGCAGACTGACTAGTAAGACAGGTTGGCAGACTGACTTGTAAGACAGGTTGGCAGACTCACTAGTAAGACAGGTTGGCAGACTGACTAGTAGATATAGATAAAAGACCCTGATAAACAAGCCATAGCCCCCAGCACATAACATACAGTATATGGTAATCCGACAAGGCAAGTAATCACCGAGTTATTTGCCCCTATACGCTAAACCCTTCTCCATGTATACTTGGGTATAAAGACTTGTACCCATGTTGCCGACCCTCAGCGTCTGGTGTGTAACAAACAGACATTTGACAATTGTTTAATGTTACCCCCCCCCCCCGCAATCACACGTGTATGAGCCTTTAGGTATTAGTGGGTATTGGACTATCAGGGGTTAACTCTCTACCTCCACCTTCTACTGTTATTAGTGGGTATTGGACTATCAGGGGTTAACTTCTACCCACCACCTATCTACTGTATTAGGGGTATTGGACTATCAAGGGTAAATCTCTACCCTCCACCTTACTGTTATTAGTGGGTATTGGACTATCAGGGGTTAACTCTCTACACCTCCACCTATTCTACTGTTTTAGTGGGTATTGGACTATCAGGGTTAACTCTCTACCCTCCACCTTCTATGGTATTAGTGGGTATTGGACTATCAGGGGTTAAACTTCTACCCTCCACCTTCTACTGTTATAGGGTATTGGACTATCAGGGGTTAACTCTCTACCTCCACCTTCTAACTGTTATTAGGGGTATTGGACTATCGGGGTTAACTCTCTACCCTCCACCTTCTACTGTTATTAGTGGGGTATGGACTATCAGGGGTTAACTCTCTCCCCCACCTCTACTGTTATTAGTGGGTATTGGACTATCAGGGTTAACTCTCTACCCTCCACCTTCTACTGTTATTAGTGGGTATTGGACTATCAGGGGTTAACTCTCTACCCTCCACCTTCTACTGTTATTAGTGGGTATTGGACTATCAGGGGTTAACTCTCTACCCTCCACCTTCTACTGTTTCTTCCCAACCTGCAAATAATCTTCTCGCCTCATCTTTCAATCATTATTTGAACTACATAAGGAAACATGGGGCATCTTTCCTTTGGTTGGTTCAAAATCGCCACATGGGAGTAATTAAAGGGAGAACAAGGATTTGCCTTTCACTCTATTCCAACAGGTTCTTATTTCTGGGCACCGGTGACATTATTTCAACTCCTGGTCTGTACCTAACACATCCACACTATGTACCATGCACACAAATAGTATATATGTTACAATAATAATGCCATGTACAGATCGCTCACATCCATAGAGTTCTACTAACGCCTGAAATCAGATGGATTAAATCACTTATACAGAGGATATAATGTATCCCCTACTGTAAATTATAAGGATATTAGAAGTCACTGAGGAGTTCTGTGTCCATATAAAGGTACAAGGACACAGACTGAGTTATACAGGGAACTCTGGGTACCACTCATGTATTATAAGGGATAATGCATCTCCTACTGTAAATTATAAGGATATTAGAAGTCACTGAGGAGTTCTGTGTCTATATAAAGGTACAAGGACACAGACTGAGTTATACAGGGAACTCTGGGTACCACTCATGTATTATAAGGGATAATGTATCCCCTACTGTAAATTATAAGGATATTAGAAGTCACTGAGGAGTTCTGTGTCTATATAAAGGTACAAGGACACAGACTGAGTTATACAGGGAACTCTGGGTACCACTCATGTATTATAAGGGATAATGTATCTCCTACTGTAAATTATAAGGATATTAGAAGTTAGTTCTGTGTCTGTGTAAAGGTACAAATACTACAAGGACACATGGGAGTTATACAGACACGAGTTCAGATTATTGTGTCCTTGTATATGGATGAACAGTCTCTGTTTAGCTATTGTGACATTTATGTAGAAGATAGAGAATTCCCAGTGGAATAGGGCAGTTTATTTCTGAAGAAAGGGGCAGTTTAGCGTCAGTGAATCACCTGCACTTATACATAAAGACGCCATTAAATCCCTAATGGGCCATTTCCTTCTCTATGTCTCTCCTCTAGGGGAATATCACAGTCATTACCTACATTACCTTTTAACAGCCTCTTCTGCTGTAATGATTCCTCTCTATCTAATGGCTCCGCACTAAACCTTACTCAATATCAACAGAATATTACTGGGGAAAATGACTTTACCGGTTCAAGTTTTATCTCTGCAAATGATCTAGAATTTTAGTAAGAAGTGGATGATGTAATAATATAATAATGGGCAATTTGCCCTTTGGCTGACGGGGCCTTATCTCTATGACTGGTAGACACAGGGCCAACCCTAGGCTTTCCTACAATCAATTGGCCGCCTTTCAATGGGAAGCTTTGTAGACGATATTTTTAGCATCACTTTCCGGTCCGTTGTCGTTCAATAAAATTACCGGCATGGCTGAAAATGTTTTCAACCGTATTTGGTTAAAAATCCATCAAAATAGAATAGCCCGCGTTTTTCGCTAAAATGGAAATCGCGGGAACGCGAAAATAGCCGCGATTTCTTATGCGCATGCGATTGTGCGTCCGTTCGAGTTTTGGTAACGCATGCGTTCACCATTTTTGATGTGTTAACGCAGCGTTTCCATAACGCGAAATGGCGAAAACGCATGCGCAATACGCACAAGAAAAGCGCACACTATCGCGTGCGATAACGCTCGCGATTTTGTGAGCGATTCCTGTGTGTTGCAGTGTGGCTCAGCCTTTGCTTTAGGGATTGGATCTCCTGGGTGGTTGCTATGGACAAGTATCCCTAGAGACTGCGCGATATTCGAACAGCCAAATCATCATAAACCGTATTAAACAAACAAACTGTAATAAAAACAGCAACTTGTTTAAATTTGCAAAAATAAACCAGCCAACCTATTATCCCTTTAAATGGCCGTGAGTAATCTGGGCTTGGCGCATTACATGTGGTTATCAGCCAGGGATGTGGCGGAGATTATCCTGTTAATAGCCGTGTGGTTGGGATATTACCTGTCTTTGAAGCCTTTGCTGACTCTGGCCCTAGGTAACCGCTCAGCTCTATAGAAACCATGTGATCTGGGCTGTCAGTCACCTGAATGTCCAGTCCGTTTAGCTCGGAGGGTTAAACTCCTAACACTTCTCTTTGAAGTGATTAATCCTTTTATCTGTGGCCGCCTGAGGAATTCTGACACAAACAATACAGGAAAGTGGTGCTGTAATGTTGAAAAAAGAAAAACTTAAAGGGGAAATTTGCACATCAAATGTAATATTTGGGTTTCCTGCAGTCTGGGTGGGAATCAGCCCCCACGTCACGTCACATGGGCAGTAAATAAAGTTTTATTTAAAAACAAATACAGGCCAGCTGATATTTGGGACTTGATTTACGAGACGGTGCGAATGACACTTTATTGTGCCCTTTAAAACAATTCACATTAAAATCCAGCCGCTGCAGGTTTGTGTTTCAGACGCATTTCTTGCAGTTTGTTGATGACCGTGCCCCTAATTTACACACATGTAGCACCGTGGGGCCCAATGATATCGCTGTGCGCAATGGAGGGAACACTAGAAGGATGAACCCACTGTGACAGGGAAATCACAACCAGACTTGTATATTGCTCCCATACTGGGCAGCCTAGTGGACACATCATCTGGTGCAGTGATGGATGTCCAACCACCGGACCCTATACAATAGATAGATACACGGCTTAAGCTGGGTACACACAGTAACGATAAAGCCCGATACCGTCGGATCCAACGGCTTTATCAGTACTGTGTGTACCTTCATTTTTGGGAGGAGTCTAGCGCGGCCGATGAAACACAGTCCCAAGCGTTCTCCCTATGATGTGTATATGATGTTCAATAAGGAGAACGCTCTGTACTGTATGTTCCCAGCTTTAGTTCACGTTTCCTCCTAATTCACCGTCTGATGTGATATTTGGGGTGAAATTTTTGCCTTGATCAACATTTTTTGGTTTATTTTTGGGCAAGAAATGAATCGGGAAAGTCTATAATTTACAGCCGACCAATGGAGGCAAAATATCTTTTCTGACCAGCAGATTACCAATCAGTTTATCGATTGTAGTTTTGGCTGGAATATCAGGTTGGCTTTTGTGTAACAACACTTAAATAGATGAATGATAGACAGATAATAGAATAACTACATATATAGATAGATGATAAATAAATGATAGATAGATAGATAGGTAATAGATAGATGATAGATAGATAGATAGATAGAGGGCAGCACGGTGGCTCAGTGGTTAGCCCGGTGGCCCAGTGGTTAGCACGGTGGCCCAGTGGTTAGCACGGTGGCTCAGTGGTTAGCACTGATTCTTTGCAGCGCTAAGGTCCTGAGTTCGATTCCACCCTTGGACACATCTGTAAGGAGTTTGTATGATCTCCCCGTGCTGCGTGGGTTTCCTCCGGGCACTCGGGTTTCCCCCACAATCATAAAGACATACTGATAGGTTGTATGTGTCATATATATGCTTAGATTGTAAGCTCTTCGGGGCAGAGCCTGATGTGAATGTATCCATGGAATTGTAATGCGCTAAGGAAGATGTTGGCGCTATATAAATCCACAATAATAATAATGATAAATACTAATAGATGATAGAATATTTGCAGGAATAGAAGTTAGAGACAGAGACACAGACAGATACATAATAGTGAAGTGCCCTCCATCAGGCCTGTTTAGAGGAAGGTACAGATCCTACTCCCATAGGTGAATAGTAAACAGAGAGTGTTAATTCAATCTATACAGACCATGTTGTGTATGTGGGGGGGTCAGTCTCACACGAGGTTAATTACATTTATGGGTCTATGTTGGTTCCCAGACACATTTATCCCCTCCCCCTCCCTTTTCATTTAATCCTCAATGAATAATAGCTCAGTGGGCAGAATCCTGGTAGAGATTTACACCAACTCCATGGAGATACCAAGTAACATGGGAAAGAGCCCAATATGTGCAGCCCGCAGTCCCAGGAATTCTCTTCCCAGCAGGAGGCACAAGGAGATCCCAGCAACGCTTCGTTATGGGGGGGAGAGCGGCTGTAATATTAGATAATAGAGGTTGGGGGTCTGTATTATTAATAGATAATAGAGGTTGGGGGTCTATATTATTAAAAGATAATAGGAGTTGGGGGTCTATATTATTAATAGATAATAGGAGTTGGGGTCTGTATTATTAATAGATAATAGGAGTTGGGGGTCTATATTATTAATAGATAATAGGAGTTGGGGGTCTATATTATTAATAGATAATAGGAGTTGGGGTCTATATTATTAATAGATAATAGGAGTTGGGGGTCTATATTATTAATAGATAATAGGAGTTGGGGTCTATATAGTTGGGGGGCCTATATATTATAATTTTCCTTTTCTTTCCCCCCCCAGGATGTAGCCATTTACCCAGTGCATTGTGGGCAATATATCTCCTGACCAATAGCAGGTAATTTACCAGGTGGCGGCCATATTTGAGATGGTCCCATTGTTTTTCTCCTATTGACCGATAAGCAGGAAGCCTTTGATCTGGTTCTGTCTGGTTTGTCCTGCCAACTAATCCACTTAGCATCAAACAAACATTGGGCGATGGACAAGTGCACATAGCATCAAAGGGCCCCAGGCAGATGTGACCAGTTGGCCATTTGCAATTCAAAATCAGCTGAAAGAGAATCTATCAATCCCAGGGGAAATGACGGCCATTAGGAAATCAACGTCATTATCTGGTTAATAGATGGGTATTTGCAGTAGGGTGGGTGGGGGTGTCTCTGTGTGTTAGGCAGGGCTGGTTCTACTGCATTGGGCCTTTTCCCTGTTTAGTATCAGGGCCTTATCGCGAAGTGTGTGTACGTAGCTTAATAAGCAACAACCAATCACAGGCAACCATGATTGGATCAACCGCCACAACTGAAATTTTGGTTGGTCGGTAATTTTCATTCACAATGGACCAATGTAGGTGGAACATCCGTCCAAGTGGGAAGACGTTCAATCTGACAGGCCGGTACATTTTGGCTGATCCTGACTGTGGTCTTCAATGAACCAATCAGCCATGATGAAATGTCACCTGCACTACTTGCCTTTCAACCAACAATTGAAACGGTGACCAGTCGAAAACCGTAATCTAGCACTGCGTATTCCCAGCCTAACGTTGACTAACATAACCCAGTGCATGCTGGCACACACAGATCCGCCCTGGGGACCATAACAGCAGCACCCATTACAGCGAGTCCTGTAAACAAGACTTCAAAAGTTTTTCAAAGCCCCAGAGCTAAAGGGCGATTGATAAATAAACAGCTCCACCTCTCCAGCTCTTTCATGTTAAATGTCATGAGGTCACAGGGTACAACTTAAGGGATTATTGTCAAAGGAGCACTTAAACCTGTTAAACGGTTTTATCGCCGGTGCTGCCAGACTGCTCCATTCTATCCTCCTATGTGTACAACACAGACAGTAGTTTGCTGCATCTTCTGAGGTTCCTTGTTTGTAATAAAGCTGTTGAATGTAATGAACACAGTAGGGACATATGGATAGATCTCACATTAGCTTGTCTATAAAATATAATGTTAAATTACCCATACATGGCCAGGGGGGTTTCCAATCAGATTTCCAATCGACCGTAACAATCGGAAATTCGATTGGAAGTAACTTTCGAAGTTCCCCACTTTGTGCCTTCAATCTTATCCCCTCCAGGGGATGGGAACTGAAAGATGTGGTTGGTTGGCCCAATCCTTGTTTTTCCGGAAAACCAGCATACACATTATTGATATTGTGAGCAATCCGATTGAATTTGCAGTCATTTAAAATATCAATGCCTCGAATGGGGGGGCCTTAGTCCCCAATACTTTACAGTAATTGTCCTAACTACTAAACAACAATCCTATCTACTGGGGGCCAATAATGGCAGAGAGGGGTCCGTATGTTCCGTCCTGGTGAGCTAATGCTTAGACCGAGTAATGCAATGATGGGAACATACAGGGCATTATGGGAAAATCTATTCATACAGTTCTATCCCCGTTACCTAATTCTGACAAATCTGGCTGCTTTGCTGCACAGAAGGACAAACATTCCCAGGCAAGGAGAGGGAGCTTTGTGCAACTAGGCCAAATATACTGGTGAATTTGTTTAGTGTCCTGCTGGCGCAAGGATGTTTAGATGTGAAGATTTAAACTAGACCCCCGAAATCCCACGCTCTGAGCTGCAGGCAGCTGCCCTTATCCTACATCCTACAAAAATTATATTCTTTATACCCAAAGCTTTGTGGGGGTAAATGCCCTTCGATCACTGCCACCTACACAGTACAATAGGTTATAATACCATGCCATTCTATTGGGTGAGGATATACAGAGTGTGATAGGTTATAATACCATGCCATTCTATTGGGTGAGGATATACAGAGTGTGATAGGTTATAATACCATGCCATTCTATTGGGTGAGGATATACAGAGTGTGATAGGTTATAATACCATGTCATTCTATTGGGTGAGGATATACAGAGTACAATAGGTTATAATACCATGTCATTCTATTGGGTGAGGATATACAGAGTGTTATAGGTTATAATACCATGCCATTCTATTGGGTGAGGATATACAGAGT
>CM033476.1:1393530-1430373 GCA_019447015.1 Hymenochirus boettgeri
CTGGTGATAATTTGCCCCAACCGATCAGATTTAAAACATTTGAACGCAAAAATCTGATTGGTTGGGGCAAATTAGCACCATTTTAAACCGATAAGAAACTTTTATTAAATAACCCAGATACGATTTCTTCCCACCTATCCACTGATGCCATTCTTTTAGTTGATATGTCACCTATTTTTTACATATCCAGTTCTAACCATATTAATTATAGCTATCAATCAAAGCCGCCTTCTTTTATTATCAAAACTCTTATGCTGTGTGCAGCTTGACTTGTAACGGGAATTTGTGACAGTAGGTGTGTGTGTGAACTTGTGAACTGCATGAGGGGAAATTCCCCTCTCCCGTCCAAACTTTATGTATCTACTACCAGTGAACTGCAACCATTCTTTATTTTTAGAAAACTCATCCAGACCTTTTTTTTTTTTTTTTTAAAAAAAAACAAACAACCCACAAAATCTCCAATGAAACCGCATAACAACGTCCACTGGCAGACAGTCAATAGCTTTACCGTTCTACAGTGACAAACCTTTCCCAACTCTACTTTTAATTATCAATACCGTAACTTGAACAGTCCTTTTGGTTGTAGGAAACTCATACAGCTTTTAGTAAAAATGACCAATGAACCTGCCATAACAACGTCCATGGAAGACAGTTCCCATAGTCGACGTTCTCACGTGACCAAAACCCTTCCCAATCTACTTTATGCTATCAATCCCAGTAACTTGAACATTCCTTGTTTTGTAGAAATCATCCAGCTTTTATTTAAAAACTGACCAAGAACCTACCTGCCATAACAGTCCACTGGAAGGCAGTTCCATCGCGCTTTACCGTTCTCAGTGACAACCCTTCCCAACTATACTTATGATATCAATCCCAGTAACTGTAACATTCCTTGTTTGCAGAAACTCATCCGCTTTGATTAAACTGACCAATGACTTGCCATTAAACAACGCCACGGAGGACAGTTCGCATCAGATTCTTTACCGTTCTCACAGTGGACAAAACCCTTTCCAAACTCTACGTTATGTATCAATACCAGTAACTTGTAACATTCCGTATGTTTGCAGAATCACCAGCTTTTATTAAACTGACCAATAACCTGCCATAAAACATCCACTGGAAGACAGGCATAGCTTTGACCGTTCTCACAAGTGACAAACCATTTCCCAACTCTACTTTATGTATCAATACCAGTAACTTGGAAAAAAAAAAAAACGATTCCTTGTGTTTGTGAGAAAATCATCCAGATTTTTATTAAACTGGGACCAATAACCTGCCATAAACCAACGTCCCAATGGAAGACAGTCATAGCTTTACGTTCTCCAGTGACAAACCCTTCCCAAATCACGTTATGTATACAATACCTCAGTAACTTGTAAACCATTCCTGTTGTAGAAACTCATCCAGCTGTTTATTTAAACTGACCAATGAACCTGCGATAACAACGTCCCACTGGAGACAGTGTCCTCATAGCTTTAACCGTTCTCAAAGTGGACAACCCTTTCCAACTCTCTTATGTATCAATCCCAGTAACTTGTTAACATTCCTTGTTGTAGAAACTACATCCATAATTTTTATTAAAACTGACCACATGTGAACCCGGCCCAAACAACAAAAAAAAAAAAAACCCGTTTCCAATGGAAGACAGTTCCGAGCTTTAACGTTATCACAGTGACAAAACCCTTTACCAACTCTCACTTTATTCATCAAGACCAGTAACTTGAAACATTCCTTGTTTTGTAGCAACTCATCCAGCATTTGTATTTAAAACTAGACCATGAACCTGCCATAACACGTCCACTGGAAGGACTTCCATAGCTTTACCGTTCTCACCGGGACAAAACCCTTCCCAACTCTACTTTATGTATCAATCCAGTAACTTGGTACACTCCTTGTTTGTAGAAAAAAAAAAAAAAAAACCCCCCCCCAAAAAAAAATCCAGCTTATTAAACTGACCAATGAACTTGCCATCACAACGGTCCACTGGAAGACAGTTCATAGCTTTTACCGTTTCTCACAGTACAAACCCTCCCCAACGATACTTTATGTATCAATACCAGTACTTGTAACATTCCTTGTTTGTAGGAGAAACTCATCCCAGCTTTTTATTAAACTGACAATGAAACCGCCATAACAACGTCCACTGGAAGACGTTCCATAGCTTTAACGTTCTCACAGTGACAAACCCGTTCACAACTCTACTTTATGTTCATTCCCAGTAACTTGTAACATTCCTTGTGTTTGTAGAAACCTATCCAGCTTTTTATTAAACTGACCAATGAACCGGCCATACCAACGTTCAAGATGGAAGACATCCATAGCTTTTACCGTTCTCACAGTGACAAACCCTTTCCCAAACTCTACTTTATGTATCAATACCAGTAACCTTGTAACATTCCGGGTTTGCAGAAAGAAATCATCCAGCTTTTATTAAACTGACCAATGACCCGGCCCAGAACAACTCCCACTGGAAGACAGTTCCTAGCTTTACCGTTCTTACAGTGACAAACCCTTTCCCACTCTACTTTACTGATCTAATCCCAGAACTTTAACATTTCCTGGTTGTAGCAGAAATCATCCAGCTTTTAGTAAACTGACAATGAACCTGCCATAAACAAACGTCATGGAAGACCGTTCATAGCTTTACCGTTATATGTGACCAAACCCTCTCCCAAATCTACTTGCATGTATCCCCAATACCAGTAACTTGTAACATTCATTGTTTGTAGAACCCATCCAGCTTTTTATTCAAACTGACCAATGAACCGCATAACACGGAATCCTGGAAAAGAGATGGAAGACAGTTTCCATAGCTTTACGTTCTCCAGTGACAAAACCCTTTTCCCAACTCACTTTATGTAAATAACGGAGTAAATTGTAAAAATTCCTGTTGTAGAAAATCATCCAGCTTTTGATTAAACCTGGACCAATGAACCTGCCATAACAAGTCCACTGGAAGACCAGTTACATCGCTTTACCGTTCTCACAGTGACTCCCAAACCCTTTTCCCAACTCTACTTTATGTATCAATAACCAGTAACTTGTAACAATTCCTGTTTGTAGGGAAACCCATCCAGTTTTATTAAACTGACAATGAACCTGCCATTAACACTCCACTGGAAGACGTTCCAATTAGCTTTACCGTTCTACAGTGACAAACCCGTTCCCCCAACTCTACTTTATGTATCAATACCAGTAATGGACAACATTCCTTGTTTGTAGAAAACTCATCTCAGCTTTTATTAAACGACCACTGAACCTGCCAATAACAACATCCACTGGAAGACAGTTCATAAAGCTTTTACCGTTATTCATAGTGACAAACCCTTTCCCAACTCACTTTATGTATCAATCACAGTAAATTGTTGTAACATTCCTTGTTTGTAGAAACCATCAAGCTTTTTATGAAAAAGAATTGGGGGGACCAAGAACCTGCCATAACAACAAGCCACTGAAGACAGTTCCATAGCTTTACCGTTCTCACCAGTGACAACCCTCTTCCCAACTCTACTGTATGTGTATCAATTCACAGTAAACTGGGTAAACATTTCACTTGTTTGTTAGAGAACTCATCCCAGCTTTTTATTAAACTGACCAAGAACCTGCCATAACAACGTCATTCCATCCCATTGGCGAAGACAGTGTCCATAGCTCTACGTTCTCACAGTGACCAACCCTTTCCCAACTCTACTTTTATGTATCAATACAGGAACTGTAACATTTCCTTGTTTGTAGAGAAACCATCAGCTTTTTATATAAACTGGACCAATGACCTGCAATAACAAAATCCACTGGAGACAGTTCCATAGCTTTACCGTCTCACAGTGGACAAACCCTTTTCCCAAACTCTACTTTATGTTCAATACCATAAGTAACGTGAACATTCCTGTTTGTAGGAAGACAGAAACTCTCCAGCTTTTTATTAAAATGGACCACATGAACCTGCCATAACAACATCCACTGGAAGACAGTTCCATAGCTTTTAACCGTATCTATAAGTGACAAACCTTCCCAACTCTACTTTATGGATCATACCAGTAACTTGTAACTTCCTAGGGTTTGTTTGTAGAAATATCCAGCTGTTGTTATTAAATGAACAAAGGAATCTGCCAATCACAGCTCCCCTGGAAGCCGATCCATGGCTTTACCGTTCTCACAGAGATAGAAAGCGGGAGCAAACCACTGTCCCAGAACTGTACTTTAATGTATTCAATCCCAGTAACTTTGATATACATGCCTTGTTGTGGAGTTGTAAGGAAACTCATCCAGCTTTTTATTAAACTGACCAATGAACCTGCCATAACACGTCCCACTGGGAAGACAGTTCATAGCTTACCTTTATTCTACAGTGACAGAACCCCTTTCCTTAAACTCTTACTTTATGTGACAATACCAGTAACTTTTGCTAACATTCCTTGTGATAGAAACCTCATCCAGCTTTGTCTATTAAACTGACCAATGAAACCTGCCATAGACAGAGTCTCCACTTGGAAGACAGTTCCATTAGCGTTTACGTGCTCACAGTGACAACCCCTTTTCCCAACTCTACTTTAATTGTGACATCACAATACCAGTAATTTGTAATACATTTCCATTGTTGTAGGAAACTCATCCAGCTTTTATTAAAACTGACCAATGGAAACCTGCATACACAAACGTCCACTGGAAGGACAGTTCATAGCTTTACCGTGTCTCCACAGTGACAAACCCTTTCCCAACTAATACTTTATGGATTAATCCCAGTAACTTGTAACATTCCTTTGTTTGTAGAAACTCATCCAGCTTTTTATTAACTGACCAATGAACCATGCCATAACCAACGTCCTGGAAGACAGTTCAATAGCTTTTTACCGTTCTAACAGTTGGACAAACCCTTTCCCAACTTACGTTAGTATCACATCCAGTAACTTGCCAACCATTTCCTGTTTGCAGAATCTCATCCAGCTTGTTATGAAACTGACCAAGGAACCTGGACCATAAACAACGTCCACTGGAAGGCAGTTCCATAGCTTTACCGTTTCCTTCACAGTGAAAAACCTTTGTCCCAAACTTGAAACTAAACTGTCTTTTCCTCAAGTCTTAAGGGATGTCCACCGTCCTATGACATGTTTCATTGGTGAACAATGCCCACGATAGTTTTGATCTTATTATTAGTGTGGCTTCTCTAGCGCTAACATCTTCGTAGCGCTTTTACAATACATATCATACATTAACATCAGGCCCTGTCCTGAAGAGCTGTCAATTTAAGCACATTTATTTGACACACACAACCTATCGTATTCTTTTGATTGTGGGTGCCAACTGAGGTGCGCAGAGAACCCACGCAACAAGAAAACGAACGGGGAGACTTCCTACAACTCCTTGCACAGTTGTCCAAGGGTGGAATTGAATTCAGGAATTCAGGCACTGACAACGGGGTATAAGTGCTAACCACTGAAGCCTATCAGGGCCTGCTTAATGTATTATACACAGTAATCATATTCCAGCCAGGCGCACTTTCCTCCAGCGTACATAATGTGTAACTTTTCCAATACTCTCTCATATCAAGCGTCCAGACTGGCAATCCCCTTATTAATTGAGTTGCCCTTCTCTGAAACCCTGTACGCCCATATTCAAAGATGTCGATTTTGTACAAGGATTCCCCAAAATGCCACGCATATTCCAAGAGCCTTACCAATGATTGTAAAAGAGGGAGAAGAATAACTATTTATCCCTCCTTGAATCCGATACTCGCGGTTATACCCAGACCTCCCAGTGTGCTCTGGTGTGGGGCGTCCTGGCACTGCTGGCCGACCTTTTAGTTGTTCAGAGATTCAATAAAAGTTCTTATTGTTTAAAATGGTGCTAATTTTGCCCCAACCAATCAGATCTTATTTAACATTTGAACGCAAACATCTGATTGGTTGGGGCAAAATTAGCACCATTTTAAACGATAAGAACTTTTATTAAATAACCCAGATACGATTTCTTCCCACCTATCACTGTGCCATTCTTTTGTTGATCTGTCACCTATTTTTTACATATCCAGTCTAACCCATATTACATTATAGCTATCAATCAAACGCCTTATTATCATAAACTCTTCTGCTGTGTGCAGCTTTGCTGTAACTGGAATTGTGACAGTAGGTGTGTGTGAACTGCATGATGGGAAATTCCCTCTCCCAGTCCAAACTTTATGTATCAATACCAGTAACCTGCAACATTCTTTATTTTTGGAAACTCATCCAGCCTTTTTTTTTTTTTTTAAAAACTATCCAATGAACCTGCCATAACAACGTCCACTGGAAGACAGTTCCATAGCTTTACCGTTCTCACAGTGAAAACCCTTTCCCAACTTGAAGACTAAACTTCTTTTCCTCAAGTCTTAAGGGATGTCCACATGTCCTCTGACATGTTCTATTGGTGAACAATGCCCCAGATAGTTTATTGTATTATTATTATTGTGGATTTATATAGCGCTAACATCTTCTGTAGCGCTTTACAATTACATATATACATTCACATCAGGCCCTGTCCTGAAGAGCTTTCAATTTAAGCACATTTATTTGACACACACAACCTATCAGTATGTCTTTATGATTGTGGGGGAAACCTGAGTGCGCAGAGGAAACCCACGCAAGAACGGGGAGATCATACAAACTCCTTGCACATCTGTCCAAGGGTGGAATTGAATTCAGGACTTCAGCACTGCAAGGTATCAGTGCTAACCACTGAGCCATCATGCTGGCCTGTTAATGTATTTATACACAGTAATCATATTCCCACACAGGCGCCTTTTCTCCAGCGTACATAATTGTAACTTTTCCAATCTCTCTTCATATTCAAGCTCCCCCAATCCCCTTATTAATTTAGTTGCCCTTCTCTGAACCCTTTCCATTTCAAAGATGTCCTTTTTGTACACAGGATTCCAAAATCGCTCTGCATATTCCAAATGAGGCCTTACCAATGCTTTGTAAAGAGGGAGAATTACATTTTCCTCCCTTGAATCCATACCTCTCTTTATACAAGACAATACCATGCTGGCTCTGGCTGTTGCCGCCTGGCACTGCTTGCTACCTTTAAGTTTGTTATCCACCAAAACTCCAAGATCCCTTTCCAACAGGGATTCACTTAACACAGAGCCATTTATAGTATAAGCAGCACAAGGATTAAGTCCAAAATGCATCACCTTCCATTTATCAACATTGAATTTCATCTGCCACTTAGCAGCCCAATGTGATAATCTATCTAGATCCCCATAACGATTGCACATCCTCTGAAGTTTTTAATGGTTGACAAAGTTTTGTGTAGTCAGCAAACACAGAAACCGTGGGCCGTGATTTACCAACGGACCCGATCGAATGTTCGTCCGATTCAGATTCATTAAAAACCTCAGTTGAATTATTCTGTTATTTCATGGCTAAAAGAATTGAAGCGACCGTCCAGACTTTATTCATTCCCATGTGTATGGCCAGCTTTATTAACCAATCACTATACAGTGGTCCCTAAGTTACTGCCCCTCCCATAGCTCTCTGACCTCAGACATGCTCACTGAGAGACCACGGGTAGAGGAGAGAGGGGATTCTCTATTAGGATACTTTGTATCTCCTGGATTAAAGGGAGGAGGAGAGTAAAAGGGATTTTTTTTTTGATTTTGAGTTCTCCTTTAATCTCCACTTATCCAGTCTTCTGTTCAGTATGATTCTACTCTGTGGATATATGAAGACCCTCACATCATCACCGATCAAACTGTGAGATTTAATTAAACACAATGGAAATAAACCATTCATCATCCAACACATGCTCCCTCCATCTTCTATTGTTCCTGTTCTGATCATGTGTCCCAATACCGGTTAGGCTGCCACCCGACATCGCAGATGATGAGTAATACTGGTCAGATGGCAAAACCCTAAATACCGGAAATATATTTACCAGCCACTTTGTCAATCTCAGTCAGCTTTTATTTTAAATATTATTTCTAACATATTTTGTATCTTGTTCTTTGTTTTTTTTCTACACCAATAAATAATATTTATTTTACCATTTCACACTGGCATTGTCTTCTGTTTCTTTAAATCCTTTCCAACCCACACGCCGCCTTGTCACACATCATTTCCAAGTGCACGCATGATCCCAGTACATTTACCTAGGGTACATATCTGGAACACAGATTGTCTTGATGGTGTAGCGATCAGAACAGGAAGTAGTCCCATAGAAATTCACACCTTGCAGTGCAGCCATTTATAGCTGGGCAGTCTATTGAACAGGAGGCCATACAAGGGTCGATCTTCTATTAAATCTATAGAACAACCAATATTTCTTATAGGATTTGGTTGAAGACTTGTGCAGTGAATACAGCCCCAGCACCCCCATATGGTTAATTTGGCAGCACATGCATGGGCAAGTTCCGTTCAGGTGAGATTTCTTACATTGTGACCCATTAAAACTGACCATTGTCAGATAGAAGGTCTGTTTATTCATAGAAGCTGTTTATTTGTTTATTATGTTAATGTATTTATACACAGTAATCATATTCCCACACAGGCGCCTTTTCTCCAGCGTACATAATTGTAACTTTTCCAATCTCTCTTCATATTCAAGCTCCCCCAATCCCCTTATTAATTTAGTTGCCCTTCTCTGAACCCTTTCCATTTCAAAGATGTCCTTTTTGTACACAGGATTCCAAAATCGCTCTGCATATTCCAAATGAGGCCTTACCAATGCTTTGTAAAGAGGGAGAATTACATTTTCCTCCCTTGAACCACCCCCCCCCTGTCCTGTATACATAGCCTGTTCTGTCTACATAGCCTGTGTGCTGCTGGATTTGTTATTTGTGTCCAGGTTCGTACGGGTAGTCCCTCGTCCTTCCCTGAGATTAATGGTCTAAGAGATTGTAAGGAAAAGGTGACCTATCCTGGTTCATTAGATCTTTAATTTTAATAATAATACAGCATTTTTCGGGCCGGACATTCGTACAAACATTTGCTGCGCCCGACCAGTCCGATGCACGATTAAGACTCTTGTTGGGCTTTATTTGCGAATAACGTTTGCAGCGCGGGACTTATTTTAAGAAAGAAAACGTGCTTTTGTCCTTTAATTAATCGCATAACTAGGTACACATGACAGGGGGGCAGTTTGGTCAGTGGTTGCTGAAGATGCTGGGAGTTTTCATCAAACCATTATACTATTACGTAAACCTCGCAGCAAACCTCTAAACGCAGAGCGTGGAATCGCTATGGCGCAGTTTAATGACTTGAAAGAAACAAAACGACGGAGACTGCGTGAAACGATCCCCTTTACCAATAGCTCTTGGCGTCGTGGACTATTCATCCTGGCGCAAGAGACGGCTCTGAATGCTTAAAAGCTGTCACTAAAACACAAAATAACCTCAATTTGCTTATGTCACGTTTAAAATAAATATCCGATCTGGCTTATTTCATTTCTCCTTCCCCATGCCTGTTTCTGATTGGTTGAACCTGCCTCTTTATTTAGCAGTTACTAACCGTTTTCAAGCTCCTCCACAACCTTCATTAAAATTTATTCTGTTTCTACATGTCAGAGAATGGAGAGATTTCACTGACAGTGACTGTGGGAGGAGTCGTTACTGCTGTGAATATAATTTCTCCTTTATCCCCGAACCTTCATTAACATTCTTATGTTCTACAATGTCAGAGAATGGAGAGATGTCACTGACAGTGACTGTGGAGGAGTCAGTTACTGCTGAATATAATTCTCCTTTAGGATTTTGCAGGAAATTCTGATGGACAGGAAGTGAAAATGAGTCATGTCCCACTACATTTATTACAGTCATGTGGATAGATCCTGATACTCCATCCCCTCAGATCTACTGTTCGAGATGCGGCTGCCAAATTCAGCCATGAGTTACCGCCATGTCCTTTACATTCATTTAATTTTGGAAGATAATTGTGTTGAAAATGAAATGCAAACACCCAGTTGGTCTGATGGGATACCAGGTTGGGTGTATGATAGCCATGTGACAGCCACTGACAATGTAGGGATTGGTCCGACCTTTAACAGTTCTAGGCTCTTTATTTTTCAAATCTTGTAAGTGAAATGAGGGACTATTCCTGGCAATGGTGGGTAATCAGCCAATACTAAACAGTTACCAGGGCCCAGGTGCCAGCCTAAACGTTCTATTAGTGGGTTAAATATTGACTATGTTCACAGACTTCCCCTGACTGTCGGACCCATGCTAGGAATTGTAGTAGTCAGAAAAATGAAATTCCGCCGTCATCAGCGATTCTCTCTCCTCCCCCCCAGGTGACTCAAATTCGCCAGGATTACGAGTTGAAGATTAAGGTTTGATGCCTGCGGCCATGAGGCAAGAGCTGGAAGACACAATTACATCGCTCAAATCACAGGTAACCCCTATGTCCTGTAGGGGGGCCGCAATTCCTTCGAACTCTTACAGAAGGGATCGCTACAGTGGTGATATTATGTCGCTGTTTTTTTAGCAGCAAAATTCCAAGTGTAAATGAATCCATCAGGCAGGTGAACAAATCAATGTCAACACAGAAACCAACACGGGGAAAGTTCTTCTACGAGGCTCATTGTGGGTTCCATATTTATTTCCATTCTGGCACCCTACATTCTGGTAGCTAAACACTTTCCCCCGATATTCCACATTCTTGGGTTCCTTGGGTACAGACATCACTTTGTGACCATACGACCATATTCCTTCTGCTATGCAACCCCATAGTGATGCTCTGTCTACCTTCCATATTTCATCAGTTTATCCCCCAGATAACCCACTCGCCCCTTAAATCTGGGATTGCTCTAATCACCCGGTCAGTCTTTAAACACATTGTCTTTTGTTGTCTTCCAGGTGAATTTTCTACGAAGAGAGACTCAGGTGCTACAAGAAGCCATTGATCTCCATCACAGTCAGTAGGTAGGGAAAGCTAGTATGGACCAGTCCTACGCCGGAACATTACCGTCCGTTGTTAACTCTCTATACTAACGCATAGGGAACCAATGGCAATAGCTGTGTGTGTGTTTACCCACAACACAGATTACAATGGAAGCTACATTCCTGTCCTTATTGTGAAGGACAGGTCCAGAACTGTCATTCCCATGTGTATGGGCCAGCTTTATTAACCAATACTATTACAGTGGTCCCTGACGTTACTGCCCTCCCATAGCTCTCTCGACCTCAGACATGCTCACTGAGAGACCCACGGATAGGGAGAGAGGGGATTCTCTATTAGATACTTGTATCTCCCTGGATTAAAGGGAGGGGAGAGTAAAAGGGATTTTTTTTTTGATTTTGAGTTCTCCTTTAATCTCCGACTTCTCTGTTCCAGGTTAGAGTTCTACTCTGTGGATATAATGAAGACCATCATACATCATCACACCGATCAAACTGTGAGATTTTTAATAAACACAATGGGAAATAAAACCATTCAATCCCAACACATGCTCCCTCCATCTTCTATTGTTTCCTGTCTGATCATGTGTCCCAATCCGGTTAGGGCTGCCACCGTCGCATGTAGATGATGAGTAATTACTGGTCAGATGGCAAAACCCTAAAACCGGAAATCTATTTACCAGCCAGCTTTGTCAATTCAGCGTTTTATTTTAATATTTATTTCTAACATATTTTGTATCTTGTTACTTTGTTTTTTTTACCAAATGAAATATTTATTTTAACCATTTCACACTGGCATTGTCTTCTGTTTCTTTAAATCCTTTCACACACGCCGCCTTGTCACACATTTCCAACAGTGCACGCATGATCCAACCATGTCCTAACCTAGGGTACATATCTGGAACACAGATTGTCTTGATGGTGTGTAGCTGATCAGAACAGGAAGTTCCCATGAAATTCACCACCTTGCGCCAGTATAGCTGGGCAGTATTCGAAAGGAGGCCATACAAGGGTCGATCTTTCTATTAAATCTATAGAACAACCAATATTTCTTATAGGATTGGTTGAAAGACTTGTGCAGTGAATACAGCGCCCCCAATGGTTAATATTGGCAGCACATTGCATGGGCAAGTTCCGTTCAGGTGAGATTTCTTACATTGTGACCCATTAAAACTGACCCATTGTCAGAAGGCTGTTTATTCTTTTAGCCATGAAATAACAGAATAATTCAACTGAGGTTTTTAATGAATCTGAATCGGACGAACATTCGATCGGGTCCGTTGGTAAATCACGGCCCACGGTTTCTGTGTTTGCTGACCACACAAAACTTTGTCACCATTAAAAACTCAGAGGATGTGCAATCGTTATGGGGATCTAGATAGATATACACATTGGGCTGCTAAGTGGCAGATGAAATTCAATGTTGATAAATGGAAGGTGATGATTTGGACTTACTCCTGGTGCTGCTTTATACATAAAATGGCTCTGTGTTAAGTGAATCCCTGTGGAAAGGGATCTTGGAGTTTTGGTGGATAAACAACTTAAAGGTAGCAAGCAGTGCCAGGCGGCGGCAACAGCCGAGCCAGCATGGTATTGTCGTATAAAGAGAGGTATGGATTCAAAGGGAGGAAAATGTAATTCTCCCTCTTTACAAAGCATTGGTAAGGCCTCATTTGGAATATGCAGAGCATTTTGGAATCCTGTGGTAAAAAAAGGAATCTTTGAAATGGAAGGGTTCAGAGAAGGGCAACTAATTAATAAGGGGATTGGGGGAGCTTGAATATGAGAGAGATTGGAAAAGTTACAATTATGTCACGCTGGAGAAAAGGCGCCGTGGGAATATGATTACTGGTATTAAATAATAGGGCCAGCATGATGGCTCAGTGGTTAGAAAACTGATACCTTGCAGTGCTGAAGTCCTGAATTCAATACCACCCTTGGACAGATGTGCAAGGAGTTTGTATGATCTCCCCGTTCTTGCGTGGGTTTCCTTTGCGCAACTAGGTTTCCTCCCACAATCATAAAACATACTGATAGGTGTGTGTGTCAAATAAATGTGGCTAAATTGAAAGCTTTCGGACAGGCCTGATGTGAATTGATACATGAATTGTAAAGCGCTACAGAAGATGTTAGCGCTATATAAATCCACAATAATAATAATACAATAAACTATCTGGGGCATTGTTACCAATAGAACATGTCAGAGGACAGTGGACAATCCCTTAAGACTTGAGGAAAAAAGTTTAGTCTTCAAGTTGGGAAGGAAAGGTTTTCACTGTGAGAACGGTTTAAAGCTATGGAACGTCTTCCAGTGACGTTGTTATGGCAGGTTCATTGGTCAGTTTAATAAAAAAGCTGGAGGTTTCTACAAACAAGGAATGTTAAAAGTTATGGTATTGATACATAAGTAGAGTTGGGAAAGGGTTTTCACTGTGAGGAACGGTAAAGTATGGAACTGTCTTCCAGTGGACGTTGTATGGCAGGTTCATTGGAGTTTAATAAAAAGTGGATGAGTTTCTACAAACAAGAATGTTACAAGTTACTGGATTGATACATAAAGAGGAGTTGGGAAAGGGTTTGCACTGTGAGAAACGGTTGGTAAAGCTATGGAACTGTCTTCCAGTGGGTTGTTTTATGGCAGGTTCATGGTCAGTTTAATAAAAAGCTGGATGAGTTCTACAAACAAGGAAGTTACAAGTTACTGGTATTGATACATAAAGTAGAGTTGGGAAAAGGGTTTTGTCACTGTGGAGAACGGTTAAAGCTATGGAACGGTCTTCCAGTGCGATCGTTGTGTAGGCAGGTTCATTGGTCAGTTTAATAAAAAGCTGGATGAGTTTCTAACAAACAGGAATGTTACAAGTTACTGGGATGATACATAAAGTAGAGTTGGGAAAAGGCGTTGTCACTGTGAGAACGGTAAAGCTATGGAACTGTCTCCAGTGGACGTTGTTATGGCAGGTTCATTGGTCAGTTAATAAAAAGCTGATGAGTTTTCAAACAAGGAAGTTACAAGTACTGGTATGATACATAAAGTAGAGTTGGAAGGGTTTTTCACTGTGAGAACAGTAAAGATATGGATGGAACTGTTTCCAGTGGACGTGGTTATGGCAGGTTATTGGTCAGTTTAATAAAAAGCTGGCTGAGTTTCTACAAAACAGGAATGTTACAAGTTACTGGGATTGATACATAAAGTAGAGTGGGAAAGGGTTTGTCACTGTGAGAAACGGTAAAGCTATGAACTGTCTTCCAGTGGACAGTTGTTATGGCAGGTTATGGTCAGTTAATAAAAAAGCTGGATGAGTTTCTACAAACAGGAATGTTACAGTTACTGGTATTGATACATAAAGTATAGTTGGGAAAGGGTTTGTCACTGTGAGAACGTGTAAAGCTATGGATGTCTTCCAGTGGACGGTTGTATGGCAGGTTCATTGGTCAGTTTAATAAAAGCTGGTGGTTTTACAAACAAGGAATTGTACAAGTTTACTTGGATTGATACATAAGTAGAGTTGGGAAAGGGTTTGTCACTGTGGAGAACGGTAAAGCTATGGAACTGTCTTCCAGTGGACGTTGTTATGGCAGGTTCATTGGTCAGTTAATAAAAAGCTGGATGAGTTTTTCTAAAACAAAGGAAGTTACAAGGTACTGGTATTGATACATAAAGTAGAGTTGGGAAAGGGTTTTCACTGGTAGAACGGTAACGCTATGGAAAACTGTTTCTTCCGTGGATGTGTTTTGGCAGGTTCATTGGTCAGTTTAATAAAAAGCTGGAGAGTTTCTCACAACAAGGAATGTACAAGTACTGGGATTGATACATAAAGTAGAGTTGGGAAAGGGTTTTTTTCACTTGAGAACCCGGTATAAAGCTATGGAACTGCTTATCCAGTGGACGTGTATGGCAGGTTCATTGGTCAGTTTAATAAAAAGCTGGATGAGTTTTACAACAGGAATTGTTACAAGTTCCTGGTATGATACATAAAGTAGAGTTGGGGAAAGGGTTGTCACTGTGAGAACGGGTAAAGCTATGGAAACTTGTTCCATGGACGGTGTTATGGCAGGTTTCATTGGTCAGTTTAATACAAACAGCTGGATGAGTGTTTCTACAAAAGGAAGGTTACAAGTTACTGGTATTGATACATAAAGTAGAGTTGGGAAAGGGTTTGTCACCTGTGGAACGGTAAAGCTATGGAACTGTCTTCCAGTGGAGTGTTATGGCAGGTTCATTGGTCAGTTTAATAAAAAGCTGGATGAGTTTCTGGCAAACAAGGAGTTACAATTACTGGATTGATACAAAAGTAGAGTTGGGAAAGGTTTGTCACGTGAGAACCGGTAAAGCTATGGATTCTTCCAGTGGACGTTGTTTATGGGGTTCATTGGGCAGTAATAAAAGCTGGATGAGTTTCTCAAAAAAGGAAGTTACAAGTTACTGGTTATTGATACAAAGTAGAGTTGGAAAGGGTTTTGTCATTGAGAACGGTTATAAAAGCTATGGAACTGTCTTCCAGTGGATGTGTTAGGCAGGTTCTTGGTCAGTTTAATAAAAGCGCGATGAGTTTCTCAAACAAGGAATGTGTAAGTTATGGGATGATACATAAGTAGAGTTGGGAAAAAGGGTTTTCATGTGAGAACGGTAAAGCTATGGAACTGTCTTCAGTGAACGTTGTTATGGCAGGTTCATTGGTCAGTTTAATCAAAAGCTGGATGAGTTTCTACAACAGGAATGTTACAAGTACTGGTATTGATACATAAGTAGAGTTGGGAAAGGGTTTGTCATCTTGAGAACGGTTAAAGCTATGGAACTGTTTCCCATTGGACGTGGTGATGGCGATTCATTGGATAGTTTTTAAAAAAAAAAAAAAAAAGGCGGATGACGTTTGCTAAAAATAAGAATGTTGCAGGGTTACTGGTTATTGATTACATAAGTTTGGACGGGACGAGGGAATTTCCATCATGCCTAGTTCCAACCACCACCAACTACTGTCACAATTCCAGTACAGCAAAGACTGCGCACAGAGAAGAGTTATGAAATAAGGAAGTTATGATTATCGACTATAAGTAATATGGGTTTGACTGATAGGTACAAAAAATAGTGAACAGATCAAAAAAGATGGCACAGGATAGGTGGGAAGAAATCGTATCGGGTTATTTAATAAAAAGTTCTATCGTTTAAAATGGTGCTAATTTTGCCCCACACCAATCAGATGTGTTGCGTTCAAATGTTAAATAGATCTTGATTGGTTGGGCCACAAAATTAGCACACATTGTTAAACAATAAGAACTTTTATGGATTCCTGTATTCCAGTAATGGGCAATTATATGGTTCCCGTTTAGGTAGATTGCTCTTTAAGATTATTTCTTGACAGATATTTTCATGTTAATGGATTTTTGGATTCTGTGGTTATGAAATCAGAGTTATTGGACCCTAACCAGATATGGGCACAGACAGTCCATTCTTGGAATTATGTTGAATAATGAAAGGTTTCTAAGGAGAGGGTTTAGTTATTAATGGGGGGGAAATATCTCCTATTACTGCTTCATCTAGTCATCGCTCTGATCCCGTAGAGTAACGCGCTTTCATTGTGCCGATGGACCAGAAAAAACTTTAATTTGCTAGGAAAACATCAAATATACATCCGGGGCGGAGGATGAGCAGCCACGGTCGTCACTTCTCAAAACAGAAACTCTCTCTTCTGGGCTTGATATTTCGCACAAAAAGGTAATTTTTCTTACTCGCATTCATCTATCAGGGAGAACGGTTTCTCGTAAAAGGTTTCTTTCAAGGCAATTTTATTTATTTTTCTTAAGCAAAATTAATGCAAGTTGCCGAAACTAAAAGAATGATCGGTTTCCAGTCGGCGAGCAGAGACGCTCATTAAAACATTAGACAATCTTTGCTGCGATTTTTGTCCTTCGTGCCCCTGCGCAGGAGAATAGGACTTTTCGCTGTTGAATATTTAATGCCTGAAGTTAGAGAAACGACATTTGATTCTGCATGGATGCGGATAATCTTTGGGATTGCACCTCAGAGGAAATGTCCAATGGGGGACTTGGGCTTAATGCACATGATGCAGCGTTCGTGTGTTAAGCTGCAGGCGAATAGTATGGGAGACCATTGTTGCTGGACACAATGCTCTTGATCTGATTGCATACAAGTGCTACTTAACAGTAAAGTCCATTGTGTCGCTTGAATAGATGGAACTATGGATAACCTGCTCACCAACGTATATGTATGTATTTTTCCTTTGGATATCGCAGCGCTAATTATTATTGTAATACTCAGGCTGTCAGGCTACATCACTAACAGATACAAACACCTTCATAAAGTCTATGTGTGGGGGCACAAGAACGGATGACATACAACTCTTCAGTGTGACGAGGGTGAAGGATAAAACTAGCGACCTATTCATTGATATTCCCAGAAAGTGGAGGTATAAAACACTCGTCTACATGATGGCATTGTATTATACATGCACATCTCATCACCCAAAGAATTGAATGTTTTACTCCATGTAGTATCTCAGCCGCATATGGTGGTATACATACATCTGTAGTTCTCACCCAAGGAGATCGTGCAATTGGTTTCCTATACCCTGTATCACAAGTAGAAATCATGGTTTAAGTACGTATCCTCACTGAAAGGCTGGTATTAACATAACTTTATAGACTAGAGAATCGGATAACTATGATCGCTTACCATAGCAATGGCGTGACCTTATCACACCTTTATGCTCCCATAGGAGACATGGTTACCTACACTACTCTGCTAAACTATCCTCCCATAGGTGACAGGTAAAAACTAGACTCGTATCCTCAATATGGCAGTACTAGTCATCGTATATCCACCCAGATAATGGTAAAACACTTATAGTCTACCTGTGAATGTAGTAAACCTAGTTACATACTCTGTTAGTCCTCACCAATAGTGGATGTATTGTAACTAGTATTCTGTAGCTCACAATAGATGATGGTTCATTATAATAGTCCCACTCTATCCTCCCCCAGTGCATGTGTATAACCTATTACTACTCTTACTATTCACATAGAAGCGTCTGTTTATCCCAGACTTCACATATATACTACAATAATCATGTATATAACACATCAACCACTATATCTTACAATATGAATGTGATGGTGATTGGATAACCACGAAACTCTTATATTACGCATTAGAGGGGCATGGGAATAACATCCACTCTGTCCACGCAAGAGGATGCATGGATACATACACCGTACGTACAATGATGGATGTAATACAATCACATCTTATACTACATCAGCCATGGTATAAACCTATCACACTCTGTATGATCTAACCCAAATAGAATGAAAGCGTATTTATACCTATCACAACTCTGTATATCCAAATCAGGACATAATTCCACTGATCCTAGCCAATGATAGCCATGGTATTACTACCTATCACACTAGTACTCCCCCAATAGAATGAACATTTATATAACCATCACACTCTGTATATCCTCAACCAATAGATTGCATGGATTAACCTATTGTCCATCTGTATATTACTCACCCAATAGAATGATACGATCCACAATCGATCTCTTGAGCATGGATTAGAACACTAGTCCACTCTGTATATCCTCACCCAATAGAAGCATATGGTATATAACCATCACACCTGTATATCCTCACCCAATAGAATGGCAAGGACTGTATAACCTGATCACACACTCTGTATATCCTCACAATCGAAATGAATTGGGTATTATAAACTAGTCACTCGTATATACTCACCCAATAGAATGGCATGGTATTATAACCTATCACAACTGTTCCCTCACCAATAGAATGGCAGGGTATTTACTATTCCTACCTGTATATACTAATAGAATCTGGTATATTAACCTACCACTAGAGACCTCATAATGCAGGCGGATTGAACCTATCTGACTCTGTATATCTCTACAATAGAATGGAATGGTATTATAACTATCACATCTGTATATACTCATCACAATAGAATGCGCGGTTGGTATTATAACCTATCAACACTGGTTACTCCCCCAATAGAATGCCATGGTTATATCAATATATATCCAACCCAATGATAATGGTAACCTCACTTTGTATATCCATACCCATAGATGGCATGGGTATTATTATTAACATCCACTCTGTATATCTCCCCAATGAATGACCAACATGGTATATAAACCTATCACACTATGTAATCCCTCACCCAATAGAATGGCATGAGTATTATAATCCTATCACACTCTGATATCCTTACCCAATGAATGGCATGGCTATTAACCTATCACATCTTGTATATCCTCACCAATAGAATGGGCCATGGTATTATAACCGTATGTACGTGTGTAGGTGCAAGTGATCGAAGGGCATTTACCCCCACAAAGCTTTGGAGTATAAAGAAGATAATTTTGTAGGATGTAGGATAAGGGCAGCTGCCGCGATAGCTGCAGGCTCCAGATCAGAGTCGGGGGGATTTTCGGGGGTGGGTTCTGTTTAAAATCTTACACATCTAACATATTGCGCCAGCAGGACATAAACAAATTACCCAGTATATTTGGCTAGTTGACAAATCCCTTCCTTGCCTGGGGAATGTTTGTCCTCTCTGTGCAGCAAAGCAGCCACAGATTTGTCGAATAGGAACGGGGATAGAACTGATTGCTGGAATTAGAATAATTTCATAATGCACCTGTATGTTCCCATCATTGCAGACTCGGTCTAAGCAATTTACGTCCACCACCCCCCCCAGGAAGAACATACGGACACCCTCTCATGCCATTATTGGCCCCCCGTAGATAGGATGTTCTTAGTAGTTAGGGAAAATACTGTAAAGTATTGGGACCTAAGGCCCCCCCATTCGAGGCATTGATTATTGTTAAATGATGCAAATTCAATCGGATTGCACAAATACAATAATGTGTATGGATTTTGGTTTTCCGGAAAAAACAAGGATTGGGCCCCACAACCAACCATCTCTTTCGTCCCATCCCGGAGGGATAAGATTGAAGGCACAAAGTGGGGAACTTCGAAAGTTACTTCAAAGCGAATTTCGATTGTTACGCGTCGATTGGAAATCTGATTGGAAACCACCCCTGGCTGTATGGTAATTTAAACATTTATATTTTATAGACAAAGCTAATGTGAGATCTATCAAGGTCCACATGTGTTATTCATGTCAACACGCTTTATTAAAAAACAAGGAAAACTAGAAGATGCAGCAAACGACTGTTTGTGGTGTACCTGTAATGGACGCGTCCTCGAGATGGAGCAGTGTCTGGCAGTTCCCGCGCGATTTAAAAGGTTTGGCTAACCACGTTTATCCGTTTAAGTCGCTCACTTTGACAATAATAGACCTTTTACAGTGTACCTGTGACTCTGTGACATGCTTAACATGAAAGGATTGGAGAGGTGGAAGCTGTTGTCTTACAATCGCCCTTTACTTTAGCTCGGGGCTTTGAAAAACTTTTGACTAAGGTCTTTTGTTTTACAGGACCGCTGTAATGGGGTGCTGCTTGTTATTGGTCCACAGGTGGGGAATATGTGTGTCCCAGCATGCACTTGCACCTGGTTATGTTAGTCAACGTTAGGCTGGGACTACGCAGTGCTAGATTTAAGGTTTGACCTGGTCACCGTTTTCAATTGTTGTTGAAAGGAAAGTAAGGAGTGCAGGTGACATTTCCATCTGGCTGATGGGTTTCATTGAAGGACCACAGTAGGGATCAGCCCAAAAATGTTACCGGCCTCCTCCTCTGTCGATGGAACGCCTGCCCACTTGACGGATGTTCTACTCCACCTACATTGCGTCCATTGTGAATGAAAATTACCGGACCAACCAAAATTTCAGTTGTGTGGCGGGTTGGGTTGATCCAATCATGGGTTGCCTGTGCCTTGGTTGTTGCTGGAGTAAGCTACTTTACACACACTTCGCGAAGAAGGCACCTGAACTAAAACAGGGAGGGGGGAAAAGGCCACAATGCAGGAGTAGAACAGCCCAATGCATAACACACCAGAGACACCCCCCCCCACCCTACTTGCAAATACCCATCAATTACCAGCTAATGACGTTTGATTTACCTAATGGCCGTCATTTCCCCGGGATGATAGATTCGCTTTCAGCTGATTTTGAATTGCAAATGGCCCAACTGGTCACATCTGCCTGGGGCCCTTTGATGCTAGGTGCAACTTGTCCATCGCCCCATGTTGTTTGATGCTACAGTGGATGAGGTGGCGGACAAACCAGACAGAAACCAGATTCAAAGGCTTCTGGCTTATCAGGTTCAATAGGAAGAAAAACAATGGGACCATCTCAAATATGGCGCACACCTGGTAAATTCCCCTTTGCTATTGGTCAGGGAGAGATATGCCCACAATGCACTGGGTAAATATGGCTACATCCTGGGGGGGGAAAGAAGAAAGGAAAAATTATAATATATAGGCCCCCCCAACTATATAGTCCCCAACGTCCTATTATCTATTTTTTTTTTAAATAATATAGACCCAACTCCTAGTATCTATAATAATATGAGACCCCAACTCTATTATCTATTCATAATATAGAACCCCCAACTCCGATTATCTATTAATAATAAAGGGACCCCCAACTCTATTATTATAATTAATATAGACCCCCAATCCTATTATCATTAATAATATGAGCCCCAAACTCCTATATCTATTAATAATATAGTACTCCAGACCCCCCCAACGCACAGTCCCCCCCCTCAGCTTCTCATTTCCCCATGCGGGCGATTTCTATCAAGTTCTCGTCCACTTTCTCCTGACCCTCACTCTAGACCCACAACTCCCTTATTATTAATAATATAGACCCCAAACTCCTATTATCTTTAATAATATGGACCCCAATCCTATTATCTATTAATAATATAAGACCCCCAACTCATATTTCTATTTACTAATATAGACCCCAACTCCTATTATCTATTAAAATATTAGACCCAACTCCTATATCCTATTACATAATATAGACCCCAAACTCCTATATATAAAGAATAGACCCCAAACTCTAATATCTATTAATAATAGAGACACCCAACTCCTAGTATCTAGTAATAATATAGACCCCCAACTCCTATTATCTATTAATAATATAACCCCAATCCGTATTATCTATTAATAATATTATGACCCCCAACTCCTATTATCTATCAATAATATAGACCCCCAACTACTATTAGCTATAATTAAAATACCCCAACTCCTTTATCATAATAATATAGACCCCAACTCCTATGTATCTATATAATACTACGACCCCCAAACTCCTATTATCTATTAAAATAGACCCCCAACTCCTATTATCATTAATAAATTAATATAGGAAACCCAACTCCGATATCTATTAATAATACAGACCCCAACTCTATTATCTATGAAGTAATATAGACCCCAACCTCGATTATCTCTTAATAATTAGACCCCAACTCTATTATCTTAATAATATAGAACCCCAACCTATTATCTATTAATAATTATAGACCCCAACTCCTAGTATCATTAATAATATAGACCCCAAAACTCCCTATTCTCTATTAATAATATAGAGCCCCAACTCCAGTATCTATAATAAGTTAGACCCCAACTCCTATTAATCGAGGAAGAATATAGACCCCAACTCCTCATTATCTATGAATAATAGAGGACACCAACTCAGAATTGTTAATAATAATAGAACCCAACTCCTATTATTATTTAATAATATGACCCCAAACTCCTATTATCTATTTAATAATATAGACCCCAACTCCTATATCTCTTAATAATATAGCACCAAACTCCTATTATAGATTATACTCTCCAGACCCCAACTCCTTTATATATTAGTAAACAGACCCAACCCGTTATCTATTAATAATATAGACCCCAAACTACTATTATCTAAAATTTATATATAGACCCAAACTCCATTATTCATTAATAAAAGACCCCCAACTCCTATTCATCTATTAATATATAGACCCCAACTCCTATTATCTATTAGCATCTAGACCCCCCAACTCAGATGATCTATTAATAATATAGACCCCAAACTTCCTATTATTATAATCATATAGACCCCAACTATATTATATATGAATAATATAGACCCCAAAACCTACTATTATCTAATTAATAATATAGACCCCAACTGCCTATTATCTATTAATAATATAGGACCCCAACCTCTATTATCTATATTAAATAATAAGACCCCCAACTCCTAGTATCTATTAATAATACAGACCCTCAACTCCGAGTATCGTATGAATAATGACAGACACCAAACTCCTTATTATCTATTATAATATAGAACCCAACTCCTATTTCTATTAATAAATATAGGACCCCCCAACCAACTCCTATTATAGTCTAGTCATAAGATAGACCCCAATCTATTATCTAGTAATAATAAGGACCCCAACTCCTCTCTATAATAATATAGCCCCAACTCCTATTATCTATTATAATACAGAACCCACAAAAATCTATATCTAGTAATAATATAGACCCCAACTCCTATATCTATTAATAAGCTAGATCCCAACTGTCCTATTATCTATGAAAATATAGACCCCCAAACTCCTATTATCTATTATAGATAGACCCCAACTCAGTTATCTATAATATAAGACCAAAATCCTATTATCTATTAATAATATAGACCCCCAAATGTAATTATCTATTAACTAATATAGACCCCCAACTCCTATTATCTATTAATAATATAGACACAAATCCATCTACATTAATAATCTAGACAACTCCTATTATCTATAATAATATAGACCCCCAAACCTACTATTATCTATAAATAATATAGACTCCAAATCCTATTGTCTATTAATAATATAGACACAACTCCTTATGTCGATTAATAATATAGACCCCCAACTCCTATTGTCTTTAATAATATAGACCCCAACTCCTATATCTATAATAATATTAAGACCACCACAACTCCGATTATCTATTAATATGAGACCCCCAACTCCTATGATATTCTAATAATATGACCCCCAAATCCTATTACTATTAATATTATAGACCCCAAATCTATTATCTATTAACTAATATAGACCCCAACTCCTATTATTATTAATAATATAGACCCCAATCCTATTAATTTAGAATAATAAGACCTCCAAACTCCTATTATCTATTAATTACATATAGAACCCAATCCTATTATTATAATAATATAGACCCAAACTCCTATATTTCATTAATAAGATAGACCCCAGCACTCCTATATCGATTAATAATACAGCCCCCAACTCTTATTATCTATTAATAATACAGACCCCCAAAATATGATTATCTATTAAGAATATAGACCCAAACGTATATGATCGCATTATAATATAGACCCCAAAGACTATTATTATTAATAATATCGACCCCCAACTCCTATTATATATTACTAATACAGCACCCCAACTCCTAATTTATGTCTCTAGTAATAATAGCCCCAACTCCTATGTATCTAAATTATAAGATAGACCACTAACGCCTTTAGCTAGGTAATAAATAGAGGACCCAACCCTATGAGATATTAATACGACAGACCCCCAACATCCTATGATCGATTAAGGTGCGGTAAATACAGACCCCAAACGCCTATGATAGATTAGAAGAGAGACCCAAACGCCGAGTATCGAGAAGAAATATAGACCCCCCAAAGCCAGTATGATTAATATACAGACCCCAAATCCTATATGCATTAAACATATAGACCCCAACTCCGATTATTCTATTAAATAATACAGACCCCAACGACATTATCTAAATAATACAGACCCCAACTCCTCTTAACATTAAGATATAGACCCCCAACTCCTATATCTTAGTAATAATACAGACCCCCAAATGCCTATAGCATGTAATAAGAGAGGACCCCAACGCGTAGAGCGAGGAAGAAGACAGACCAAACTCCGATATCGATTAGAAGACAGACCCCAACGCATATATCGAGTACACAATTGAGACACCAAAGCGCCTCTTATCTATTGAATAATACGGACCCCAACCGCCTATGGGCGAGGAAGAAGGAGAGACCACACACGACGAGGAGCGAGTAAGAAGACAACCCCCAACGATCGAGAGTAGCGAGGAAGAAGAGAGAGACACACACGCCTAGATGAGTGAATTTCAAGAGAGACCCCCAACGCCTAGTATTATAATAATATAGACCCCAACTCATGATCTTAGTAATATAAGACCCCAAACTCCTATTATCTATGTAATAATATAGACCTCAAAACTCCTATTATCTATTAATAATACCAGACCCCAACTCCGATGAATCGTTAATAGACAGACCCCAACTCCTATTATCTATTACATAAGTAGATGACCAACGCGATGGAGCGATGAAGAAAAAGACCCACAAAAGAGGATGAGCGAGAAGAGCACAGACCCAACTCCTATTATCTAGTATAATATCGACCCAACTCACTATTTATCTATTAATAATACGACCCCCAACTCCTATATCTATTAATATACAGACCCAACATATATTACTATAATAATATAGACCCCACTCTGATCTCTTAATTAATACAGACCCCAACCATATTGTCTATTAATAATATAGAACCCAACTCCTATTATCTATTAATAATACGGAACCCAAAACTCCTAGTTATCTATAATTAATTATAGACCCAAATCTATTATCGTATTAATAATAAGACCCCAACTCCTCGTATCTATATATAATAAGACCACAATCCTATTATTCTAGAATAATAGAGACCCCAACTCCTATTATCTATTAATGGATATAGACCCCAACTGCTCTGATAGTATTAATAATAAAGACCCCCCAACTCCGAAGTAGCGAGGGAAGACATACAGACCCCAACTGCCTAGGAGGTTAAAAACCTCAGTTGAATTATTCTGTTATTTCATGGCTAAAAGAATAAACAGCCTTCTGACAATGGGTCAGTTTTAATGGGTCACAATGTAAGAAATCTCACCTGAACGGAACTTGCCCATGCAATGTGCTGCCAATATTAACCATATGGGGGCGCTGTATTCACTGCACAAGTCTTCAACCAAATCCTATAAGAAATATTGGTTGTTCTATAGATTTAATAGAAAGATCGACCCTTGTATGGCCTCCTGTTCAATAGACTGCCCAGCTATAAATGGCGCAAGGTGGTGAATTTCTATGGGAACTTCCTGTTCTGATCAGCTACACCATCAAGACAATCTGTGTTCCAGATATGTACCCTAGGTATGTACATGGTTGGATCATGCGTGCACTGTGGAAATGTGTGACAAGGCGGCGTGTGGAAAGGATTTAAAGAAACAGAAGACAATGCCAGTGTGAAATGGTAAAAATAAATATTTCATTTGGTGTAGAAAAAAAACAAAGTAACAAGATACAAAATATGTTAGAAATAAATAATATTAAAATAAAACGCTGAATTGACAAAGCTTGGCTGGTAAATATATTTCCGGTATTTAGGGTTTTGCCATCTGACCAGTAATTACTCATCATCTGCGAGGTGGCAGCCTAACCGGTATTGGGACACATGATCAGACAGGAACCAATAGAAGATGGAGGGAGCATGTGTTGGGATGTGAATGGTTTTATTTCCCATTGTGTTTAATTAAAATCTCACAGTTTGATCGGTGATGATGATGATGGTCTTCATTATATCCACAGAGTAGAATCATAACCTGGAACAGAAGAAGTCGGAGATTAAAGGAGAACTCAAAATCAAAAAAAAAATCCCTTTTACTCTCCCCTCCCTTTAATCCAGGGAGATACAAAGTATCCTAATAGAGAATCCCCCTCTCTCCCTATCCGTGGTCTCTCAGTGAGCATGTCTGAGGTCAGAGAGCTATGGGAGGGGCAGTAACTTCAGGGACCACTGTATAGTGATTGGTTAATAAAGCTGGCCATACACATGGGAATGACAGTTCTGGACCTGTCCTTCACAATAAGGACAGGAATGTAGCTTCCATTGTAATCTGTGTTGTGGGTAAACACAAACACCAGCTATTGCCATTGGTTCCCTATGCGTTAGTATAGAGAGTTAACTACGGACGGTAATGTTCCGGCTGTAGGACTGGTCCATACATGAGCTTTCCCTACCTCTGACTGTGATGGAGATCAATGGCTTCTTGTAGCACCTGAGCTCTCTTCTGTAGAAAATTCACCTGGAAGACAGAACAAAAGACAATGTGTTTAAAGACTGACCGGGTGATTAGAGCGATCCCAGATTTAAAGGGGCGAGTGGGTTTATCTGGGGGATAAACTGATAAACTATGGAAGGTAGACAGAGCATCACTATGGGGTTGCATAGCAGAAGGAATATGGATCGTATGGTCACAAAGTGATGTCTGTACCCAAGGAACCCAAGGAATGTGGAATATCGGGGGAAAGTGTTTAGCTACCAGAATTAGGGTGCAGAATGGAAATAAATATGGAACCCACAATGAGCCTCGTAGAAGAACATTTCCCCCGTGTTGGTTCTGTGTTGACATTGATTTGTTTACCTGCCTGATGTGATTCATTTACACTTGGAATTTTGCTGCTAAAAAACAGCGACATAATATCAGCCACTGTAGCGGATCCCTTCCTGTAAGAGTTCGAAGGAATTGCGCCCCCTACAGGACATAGTGGTTACCTGGGATTTGAGCGATGTAATTGTGTCTTCCAGCTCTTGCCTCATGGCCGCAGGCATCAAACCTTTAATCTTCAACTCGTAATCCTGGCGAATTTGAGTCACCTGGGAGGGAGGAGAGAGAATCGCTGATGACGGCGGAATTTCATTTTTCTGCTACATACAATTCCTAGCATGGGCCCGACCAGTCAGGGGAACGTCTGTGAACATAGTCAATATTTAACCCACTAATAGAACGTTTAGGCTGGCACCTGGGCCCTGGTAACTGTTAGTATTGGCTGATTACCCACCATTGCCAGGAATAGTCCCATTCACATTACAGATTTGAAAAATAAAGAGCCCTAGAACCTGTTAAAGGTCGGACACAATTCCCTACATTGTCAGGGCTGGTCACATGGCCTATCATACACCCAACCTGGTATCCCCATCAGACCAACTGGGTGTTTGCATTTCATTTTCAACCAATTATCTTCCAAAATAAATGAATGAAAGGACATGGCGGTAACTCATGGCTGAATTTGGCAGGCCGCATCTCGAACAGTAGATCTGAGGGGATGGAGTATCAGGATCTATCCACATGACTTAATAAATGTAGTGGACATGACTCATTTTCACTTCCTGTCCATCAGTAATTTCCTGCAAAATCCTAAAGGAGAATTATATTCAAGCAGTAACTGACTCCTCCCACAGTCACTGTCAGTGACATCTCTCCATTCTCTGACATTGTAGAACATAATGAATGTTAATGAAGGTTCGGGGATAAAGGAGAATTATATTCAAGCAGTAACTGACTCCTCCCACAGTCACTGTCAGTGACATCTCTCCATTCTCTGACATTGTAGAACATAATAAATTTTAATGAAGGTTGTGGAGGAGCTTGAAAACGGTTAGTAACTGCTAAATAAAGAGCAGGTTCAACCAATCAGAAACAGGCATGGGGAAGGAGAAATGAAATAAGCCAGATTGGATATTTATTTTAAACGTGACATAAGCAAATTGAGGTTATTTTTGTGTTTATGTGACAGCTTTAAGCATTGCAGAGCCGTCTTCTTGCACCAGGATGAATAGTCCACGAGCCAAGAGCTATTGGTAAAGGGGATCGTTTCACTTGCAAGTCTCCGTCGTTTGTTTCTTTCAAGTCATTAAACGCTGCCATAGCGATTCCACGCTCTGCGTTAGAGGTTTGCTGCGAGGTTTACGTAATAGTTATAATTGTTTGATGAAAACTCCCAGCATCCTCAGCAACCACTGACCAAACTGCCCCCCTGGTATGTGGACCTAGTTATGCGATTAAAGGACAAGCAGTTTCTTCAAAATGAAGGACTTGGTCGGCGCAGCTAAATGTTCGTACGAATGTCGCCCGAAAAATCCTGTTATTATTATTAAAATAAAGATCTACATGAACCAGGATAGGTCACCTTTCCTACACTCCTTAGACCATTATACTTCATGGAAGGACAGGGACTACCCCGTACAGCACCCTGGAACAGTCACGTTCTCTCAGACAGACAGTCACGTCATCTCAGACAGACAGTCACGTTCTCTCAGACAGACAGTCACGTGTTCTCCCTATATAAAGTATATATAAAGTATCGGGAGAACGTTTGTGACATACCCCAAGGGCTCGTTCCCACTAGGGGACCATTTGCTGCTATGTCAAGCGTTGACATCGCACCAAAATGCTTTGCTCGTAGTGAATGGAACCGTTGACACCTACGAGCTGCAATACAGGCATTGCCAGTAACTGTTTGCAGCAGTTTGATGCATTATCGCATAGCAGTGCAATTGCAATGAATGGACAGCGCTATGTGATAACACGGTGCGATGTTCTCCGCAGCGGTAATCTCACCAGAGTGTGAACCCTGCCTAAAGCTAGATACACTCTAATGATAAAGCCCCAATATCGTCCTATGAGACAGGGAGACTACTAATACTATACTGTGTATAGGGTCTATGCTGTGTATATACTGTGTATAGGGTCTGTGCTGTGTATATACTGTGTATAGGGTCTGTGCTGTGTATATACTGTGTATAGGGTCTGTGCTGTGTATATACTGTCTATAGTGTCTGTGCTGTGTATATACTGTTAGGGTCTTATGTGTTAGGGTCTGTGCTTGTATCTAATCCCTCTCGCTATATGGTAGATGGTTTGGTGTTTTGTTTGTTGTAGACAAGAACAGGGGCTGGGCTTCTACCGTCTATATCGTACAGGCAGTAGGCCAGGAACACAGGGGCTTATGTTAGACAAGGACGGAGGGACGGACAGACGGGGGGGACGCAGACAGAGGCTATGTCTTTTGTAGGACAAGACCGCTCAGGTCTGCTACTGGGGGCAGTGCTATGCTACCACGTTAGACGGACCGGCCTATTATGACAGTTTAGACAGGGCAGTATAGGTACCAGTAGACAGGACAGGCTATGTAGACAGACAGCAATTCACCACCAGAAGGACGCTATGTAGACCCAGACCCAAGGCCAGAGATAGACAGGACAGATGGACCCAGTAGACAGGAAGGCATGTTAGCAGATAGACAGGGACAGGCTATGTTAGAGTAGGACAGCAGGCTAGGGACAGGCCTATGTAGCAGAGACAGCCAGGCAGGACAGGCAGGCCAGTAGGACGGACAGGCTGTAAGGCTAGGCAGTAGAAAGCCAGGCATATGTAGACAGGCAGGCTATGTTAAGACAGAGGCCTATGTAGACAGGCCAAGCATGTAGACAGGCCAAGGCGTCATGTAGACAGGCAGCATGTAGACAGAGGCCTTTAGGGACATGAGACAGGCCTAGTGCACTCAGGATAGGCTATGTAGACAGGCAAGGAGTATGTAGACAGGCCAGGCCTATGTAGACATAGCCAGGCATGTAGAGAGGGGGAACGGGCCATGTAGATAAGGCACGGCATGTAGAAGGGCCAGGCTATGTAAGGAAGCTTAGTAGACAGGGAAGGGCTATCAGTAGAGGCCAGGCTAGACGACAGCATGTAGACGGACAGGCTATGTAGAGTAGACAGGACAGTTTGTTGATCCGGACAGAAGGCTATTGTAGACAGGACAGGCTAGTACAGAGTAGACAGGCAGGCCATGTAGACAGGAACGGCCATGTACAGTAGACAGGAAGCCGATGTACGAGTTAGACAGGAGCAGGCAGTGAGAGTTTAGGACAGGACAGGCCAATTGTACGAGTAGACAGGAACAGGCCATAACGATGTAGGAACACAGGAAGGCTGTAAGTAGACAGGCGCAGGCATATCGTAGACGCCAGGCCATGATCGTAGACAGGCAGCATGTGACAGAGGCTATCGAGACAGGAAGACGTACAGTGCCGGCCAGTACAGTGACAGGCCTAGCAGTACAGGCGCAGCCGGCCTATGAAGTAGACAGGACAGAGCTAGTCAGAAGGCACGGCATGTACAGTTAGACAGGCCAGGCATAGAGGACAGGCTTAGACAGGACAGGACATGTTAGACAGCTATGTACGACCAGGCAGGGCATAGCACAGTAGACAGGCACAGGCCTGTGGACAGTAGACAGCCGGAGGCCATGTAGGACAGGCCAGGCCATGTAGACAGGCAGCCTGTAGGAGCCAGGCAGTAGACAGGGGCATGTGCATGGCAGACTTGAACAGGCAGGCATGTAGACAAGGACAGGCCATGTAGACAGGAAGGCTGAGGCCAGCCATGTAGACAGGACAGGCCATTTAGACAGGCAGGCCATTAGATAGGACAGGGGACAGGGACCATGGCCCGAGAAGCCAGGCCATGAGACAGGCCAGCCTGTAGACAGGCCAGACAGAGACAACAGGCATGTCAGACAGGAAGCAGGCCATGTTAGACAGGACAGGCCATGTGCAGACAGGCATGACAGGCACAGGCTAGTTAGACAGGACGGAGTACGGCGGCACTTACGTAAAGGATGTACAGAGAGGCAGGCATCAGTAGACAGGGCAGGCCATGAGACAGGACAGGCAATGTAGAGGACAGGCATGACAGACAGGACAGGCCAGTCGTCGAGCAGGCATGTCAGACAGGCCAGCAGTAGTAGGAGCAGTACAGTAGGGCCAGGCCATGACGTAGGCAATGTTACGGAGGCAGGCTGAGCTATAGCTAGCCAGGCATGTCAGTAGACAGGCCAGGCAAGGCAGTAGACAAGGCCAGGCATGTACGAGTAGACAGGACAGGCCATGACAGGAGACAAGGCCGAGGCCATGTACGTCGAAGGAACCAGGCCTATGTACGAGTAGGACAGGCGCAGCATGTGGAGTGCAGCCAGTGAAGAGGCAGTGGAGGTAGCAGTAGAAGCAGGCCAGCAGAAGCAGATATGTGACAGAAGCAGTAGAAGGACAGGCTATGTAGAGTGACAGGACAGGCATGTAGCAGACCAGGCAGGTTGTAGAGTGACAGGACAGCCTATGTAGAGTAGAGGGACAGGCTATGTAGAGTAGACAGGCTAGCGACAGACAGGCTATGTAGGAAGTAAGCCAGAAAGCTCTGTAGAGTAGACAGGACAGGCTATGTAGAGTAGACAGGACAGGCTATGTAGAGAGTAGACAGGACAGGCTATGTAGAGTAGACAGGACAGGCTATGTAGAGTAGACAGGACAGGCTATGTAGAGTAGACAGGACAGGCTATGTAGAGTAGACAGGACAGGCCATGTAGACAGGACAGGCCATGTAGACAGGACAGGCCATGTTAGACAGGACAGGCCATGTACAGTAGACAGGACAGGCCAGTTAAGTAGACAGGACAGGCCATGTACAGTAGACAGGCCAGGCATGTACAGTAGACAGGCCAGGCCATGTACAGTAGAAGAGGCATGTACAGTAGACAGGAAGGCCATGTACAGTAGACAGGAGAGCGCCATGTACAGTAGGACAGGACGGCCATGTACAGTAGAACAGGACAGGCCATGTAAGTAGACAGAGGCAAGTAGAGTAGACAGGACAGGCCATGACAGTAGACAGACAGGCCAGAGAGTGCAGACAGTAGAGGACCAGGACAGGCCATGTAGTAGACAGGACAGGCCATGTAGAGTAGACGGGCCAGGCCATGTAGCGTAGACAGGACAGGCCATGTAGAGTAGGAACAGGACAGGCCATGTAGAGTAGACAGGACAGGCCATGTAGAGTAGACAGGACAGGCCATGTACAGTAGACAGGACAGGCCATGTAGACGTAGACAGGGACAGGGCCATGTAGCAGTAGGAAGGTGACAGAGCCATTGACGGCCGGCATGAGGGAAGGCAGAGCAGTAGACAGGCCAGGCCATGTAGACAGGACAGGCCATGTAGACAGGGCAGGCCATGTAGACAGGGCAGGCCATGTAGACAGGCCAGGCCATGTAGACAGGGCCAGGCCATGTAGACAGGCCAGGCCATGTAGCGACAGGCCAGGCCATGTAGACAGGATATGTAGACAGGCCAGGCCATGTAGACAGGCCAGGCCATGTAGACAGGACAAGGCAGGCGACGGACAGGCCAGGTAGACAGGCAGACATGTAGACAGGGACAGGCCAGGAAAGGACAGGGCTATGTAGACAGGAAAGGCATGTAGACAGGACAAGCCATGTAGCCCAGGAACAGAGTCGGGAGCCAGGACAGGCCATGTCAGGACAGGGACAGGCATATGTAGACAGGCAAGTGGACAGGACAGGCCATGTAGACAGGACAGGCTATGTAGACAGGACAGGCTATGTAGACAGGACAGGCTATGTAGATAGGACAGACTAATAAACAGGTTCAATATCCTTCCATTGCCGAATGTCCCCAATAAATCCAATGATGTATTTACAAAGGCCCAGGGAGTTTTATGGTCCCCAAAACTGAGCTGACACCACGTGTGTCTCTTCCCTGATCTCCTTTGATCTAGAGCATTTGTCTGTCTTGTGGCTCCACAGATTATGGTGTCATCAGCACTTTAACTGCTTTGAAAAATAAATCCTTCAAGGAACCACAACTTAACCCAGGATGACCCGGGGAGACCAACCCCTCCCCCTTCCTACTTTCATTGACTTGTTTACAATGGTCACAAACAGAGAATTGCTAATGACTCCTGTTGTACTGTACTCCCCAATTACTATCAACACCTCCATCTCGTATTCCAACCCCAGAGCATGCTGGTTTTTTGTTAACCCGTAATAAGTTTTCTGGCGCATGTGGAAGCTATTGGATGTGGCAATTAAATTAATGGGGGAAATGGGAGTTTAAATAAAAGGGGAATTTTAGAAATTGACGTTTCATATTACTTTCTTCAAAGAGAATCTATTGCCGTGGGCCCTCGGGCCAAAGCAATGACATCTCGTCAATGAATTGGAATGGAGTCCAGAGACAGACACTTCACCCCCTAGACACGGGCGCGGTGCGGACACGGTGCCTCGTTTCCCCTAAAGTTCGTGTTTTTACTTTTTGTCGTCTTTTAATTATGTTCAGGGTGATTTACCGAGAGACGCTAAATATAGTCAAAGCTGCACCAACCCTTCAGCGGCAATGTACCAAGGGTTACATGCAGGGCCGGCCTTTGATATGGGCGACCATTACCAGCGGGGGGGCGCCAGCCGGGAGTCTTAGGTCATGGACCTGTAAGTCCAAATTGTGCATCAGTAACACAGCCCCTCCAGTCCCAACACACACAAGCCTTAGTTAACATGTCTGTATGATTTTCTGTCTGTGCATTTAGGGGGTTATTTAATAAAAGTTCTTATACGTTTAAAACGTGCTATTTTTGCCCCACCCAATAGATGCATCTTTATCCTGTATGGTAAATAGATCTGATTGGTTGGGGCAAAATTAGCACAATTTTAAATGATAAGAACATTTTATGAATCTCCCTGTTAGTGTTACGTGTGATGTGTCATATACACGCATGAATATACAAGCAAGCATGAAGTCTAAGACAGTAAGCGCCAGGTGGGGTGGGATTTGAAGCAGGCCAAAGAAAGCAGCATCCAGCAGTGTATTGTGTGTACCATGGGGGGTGGTAGGCGCCAGTAACAAATCTTGCACAGGGTGCTGTTTATCCTAAGGCCCTGGTTACATGCATTTACGGCTCTATTTGTGGCGTTTGACACTACATTAGCACAAATAGCTGGAATGAAGGGCGCACAAGGTAATAACGACACAACGGCCATTGGACATTCAGCGCCGTGTTGTTCATGGATAATAATAAATAGGGACTTGGAATCAGGTCTTGTGATACGCACACGGTCGGTTATACAATAGTACCAAATAAGGGAGGAGAACTGCAGCCGTGACGAGTTTAGCCTCCGATTCCGACAAAGGAACGGTCGGCGATCAGTCGGAGCCGCCATACAATAATTCGGCCCGACCAATACACTGAAATGTCGGTCGGGTCGAATTATTGTATTGAGTGTACCTAGCTTTACAGTAGGGGCACAAGTGATTGGTCGGATCTGTCCATGTGACCTTTGGTCCAGTGCAGGGTTACCAGATCAGTGAAACATCACGGACACCTTAAAGAACCATTTGCAAAATGGCTAGTCTAGGTACAGACAATAGCGATATACGGCCAATCTCATCAGTACTGGCAGGATTAACCCTGTATCGCTAATGTGTGTACGTCCGTAATGTGTGTACGTCCGTAATGTGTGTACGTCCGCGATCTGAACTGGGTAAACACAGGAAAGAGGTTTGCAAGATGACACAGTTGCAAGATCCTGTCTGTCAAAGATTAAGGAACACACCTATACCACAGCATAGACCCTATACCGTATACACACAGACCTATCACGTATTACAATGCACCAGAACTACACAACTTACAGCACACAGTATATACACAGCACAGACCATATTACAGCCAGCCTCCACAGTATATACACAGCACAGACCCCCATTACGACAGTACTATACACAGCCACAGGACCTATAGCGTATATACACAGCACAGACCCTATAGACAGTATATACACAGCACAGACCCCTCTTCACAAGTATATACACAGCACAGACCCGCATTTATTAAAGACCAGACCGATACCAGTATACACAGCACAGACCTGACGAATATACAGCAGACCTAGCAGTATATACACAGCACAGACCAAACGTATACACAGCTCGTACCTTACACTAATTACAGGCACAGGACCCTATACCCACAGTATATTACACAGCACAGACCTATGACCAGGATATAACACAGACACAGACCCTAACACAGTATTATAAAAGACAGACCCTTACAGAATAACAAGGGACTAGAGTATATACACAGCACAGACCTATACGACAGATATATACACAGCACAGGACCACCATATAACAGTTTATACCAGACACCAGACCTTACTACAGTATATGCACCAGCACAGACCTAGATACACAGTATATACACAGCCACAGCCCAGTAACACAGTAATTACACAGCACAGACACTAGTATACACAGTACTTATAACAGCACAGACCCTAGTAACACAGTATATACACAGCACAGGATATACCGTATATACACGACCCAACCGATCATGCCCTATACACAGTATCACACAGACCTATACGTATATCACAGACACGACAGTTACAACTCATACACAGTTGCACAGACGACACTATAGACAGTATATACAAAACAACCAAACATTATACCAAGACCATCAGTTATAAACCAGACCTAGATACACAGAAACACACAGACCCTAAGTATACACAGATATACACAGCACGCCCTAGTCACAGTATATACCACCACAGACCCTATAACAGTATAATACAAGCACAGACACTACTGACAGATATACTACAAGACAAGACCCTTAACACAGTTATACACCCACAGACCCTCTATACACAGTATATACACACACGACCCTTATCTACCCAGTAATACACAGCACAGACCCTTGACAGATATACCACACAGCCTTCAGTATATACACAGCACAGACCCTTACACAGTATATAACAAGAATCAAAATATACACAGCACCGACCCTAGTAACAGTATAAACAAGCACAGACAACCCTATACCACAGATATAAGCAGCACAGACAGACCTATAACAGTATATACACAGAACATGACCCTATACACATTATGATACACAGACACCAGACCATATACACAGCATACAACACAGCACCGTACTATAACAGAAACAGCCAGACCCCTATGACAGTTATAGACACAGCACAGACCCTATACACAGTAGATACACAGCAAAGACCCTATACACATATATACACAGCACCGACCCTATACACAGTATATCACAGCAGAAAGACCAAACCTCACGAACTACACAGTATATAACGCATAGACCCTATACGACATTATTACACAGCAAGACCCTATACACAGTATATTACACAGAACAGACCATAAAAGTATATA